>JBAGKO010000011.1:12352343-12367406 GCA_037177275.1 Acacia concinna | reverse complement strand
GGAGGACCGAACCAGGATAAATCTCTATTTGCAATCTCTCTTCCCTTATCTTATTTATATCCAGCATATTTGATTTGGTTAATTGGTTAAGTTTCTTAAGGTTTAGTATCTTCATATTTATTATTATCAAAGATGCGAAAAGATTTTTTAAGATCTTGAAAATTTTATATTACACCCAATTCACCCCCTCTCTTGGGTGAAAGCCTGCACTAACAAACTCCCCTTTTATAGGCTAATTAGGATCCATAATTCAAAACAGAACTTTGAAGATCACGATCTCAAGTCGCAACCTCAGGTCTCCAAGTCGCGACCTAGCTTCGTGGAAAATCATTCCAGCTTGACTCTGCTTCCAAAACGCACAGCTTCACTAACTTGTCCAAGTTGCAACCTCAGGTTTCAAAACACTATTCTCCATGTGCTTTAGCCTTCAAGCTCCAGTGTCTCCATCATTACTCTATCTTGGGCTCCACATTCTCCTTTGATTGCCTAAAAAATCATCACAAAACGACTTTGCTAAAGCAAGTGAAGCAATCATATAAATGAGAGAAAATAATTCTATTTTTACCCTTTAAATCAACAAAATGCAATGCATAAACACTGTAATCCAAAAACTCTAAGTACAATGCATAATGAGGGTAAAAGTATGCAATTTAGTTAAAAAACACTCAAAAAAACCATGCAAATATAGTGTCATATCACCCGCCAACAACCATTTCCCACTAAATAGAGCTGCTAATCTATTCACATGCCTCCATAAAACTTTACCTCCTTGCTATTGAGGACAAGCATAAAAAGCAGTAAAATGGCATTGCCTATTCTGCCCCTCCTTAAAGCAACAATGTATAAATTACTCATGCTTCTCAAATTCCCTCAACTCCAACTCATCATCCTTCCACATAAACCAAATATTACCTACAACGCCTCTTGCCTTCTCCAACGCACAATGCTAAAACCCCAACATCTTCACAATTCTTCTATCTCTCAACCCACTGATCTTACAACACAACTACATCCAGTCTAAAATCAACATCCAAATTCTTCATATAAGGAATCTATTATTTTCGTTCCTACTATGCACTTCAACCTTACTACGTCTCTACCTCACCACGTCTCTACCTCTAAGGAATCTCCCCCTAAACCCTATCATCCACTAGACCACCCTCTTCCATAACCACTTCTTCTTCAGCTTTGTCCTTCCTCTCATCCTTTCTTTGTATCTTTGAAACTTCTACATAAGATTCCCTAACATGCCTACACCTACCAAAGTGCAAACACAGCAAATTCATATACACTCATATTCAATCACCTGTACTTTCCCTTCAATATAAAACTCAAGTACTAAAGGCTTTTGTCAATTCCAGCTCTACATATAGCCTAACAAACTTTCCTCTCCCTCTTTGAGATGTAGGAATGTCTACCTTAACAGCCTTTCCAATTACATTATCGAGATTATATAGAAATTTCCTATCAAAACGTGTAGCTGGAAAATTTGGTAATATTACCC
The DNA here is from genome assembly GCA_037177275.1 of Acacia concinna. Lineage (NCBI taxonomy): Eukaryota > Viridiplantae > Streptophyta > Magnoliopsida > Fabales > Fabaceae > Acacia > Acacia concinna. The sequence goes on along the minus strand of JBAGKO010000011.1, from coordinate 12,365,902 downwards.
AAGCAACCACTGTCAATCACCTCCTCTTTTGGATCGAAGTCAGCTCTAGACCTCATGATACTCAGATAGAATTCATTTGGTAAATCAAACACACAAATTTGCCTATCTTTTGCCCACAGTTGCACGAATTTCCTGCAGAGAAAATCATAGCTCGGTGTCGCCCCAAGCAACTTTACAATCAACATTCTCTTGAACAATTTAAGCAAATGTTCTTTCTCAGACTCCTCAAATACAAAATAGGACTCAATAGATTACTCAAATCGACATCAATTCCACTTCCAGGATTTAGTATGTCCTTATATCCCGATACAATCTCACCATTCACCTCTTTCTTCACCTCATCAAAGTCACACCATAATTGCAACAAGTTCCTCATTAATGAATCTTTGTATTGCAGCTTCTCTGACCCTTCCTCATCCATCCAATCGTCTACCCTCAATTTCAACAACACTTCCCCTAAGAACTGACCATTCTTCTTCCTTACCTTCCTTTACTCCCGACCTAATTCCATCTTGTCCTTCAATGTCACAACCATTGATAGTAGCGGCCCTCTAATAGACCTCCATGCTCTTGTTCCTGATATAACTGTTAGATCTATATTTTGATGATAACCAAACTTAGTGTTGCGAGGATTTGAAAAGATAAAGTTTTTATTTTTCTCGAAACAGAGTGTTGATTACCAAGGTTTGTAGTCAAACCTCGAGGTTTGATCAAACTCACTATAACAACGAGGTTTACTCAAAACCTCGAGGTTTTAGTGAACCTTGCTCTGAAGCGAGGTTTGGCCCAAAACTCACTATAATTGCAAGGTTTTGTTAAAACCTCGTAGTTGGCGAGGTCACATGCAAACTTCGAGGTTTTAGGGTCTCTTGCTCAATTGCAAGGTTTAGACCAAAACTTGATGTCATAGCGAGGGAAACTTGGAAACTTGAAAACTTGCAGTTGTCAAGGTTTTCAACAAACCTCGAGTTTTTGGATCATCTTGTACAACTGCAAGGTTTGGATAAAAACTCGCTATTGAAGTGAGTTTTCCATTTAAAAATGAGAAAACCTTGAGGTTTGGGCTATTCCTTGATATTTGACTCAATTCTTTGAAACCCCAAGTTTACGTTAAAAAACTATGTTATTTTCTAAACCTTGATGATCAATGAAAAGAAAGAAATACCAAGAGTGAATTACTTTACCTCAAGATCTGGAAGTATAAATTTTGTCTCTTAGTTTTATATTGTTCTTGATCTTCATCAAATCCCAATACCTCAAAGTATCATTTAAACCTCAAGGGAAGCTTGAAGGAAATTCTAAACTTAAACCTTAAGTTAGGGAAAAACCTCAAGGTTGCTCATATTATTTAAAACATAAACCATGAGTTTATTTGGAACCTCAAGATAATATTAGTTGTGTGAAAACCTTGGGGAAGCGTTGTGATTCAAATAAGTTAAAATCTTCTTTAAATGAAGACCTCGAATAAAACATTTGAATTTAAAACTCTGTTGTTACCTTGAAGGGTTCCTCAAAACCTCAAGGTTATTTTGAATTTCCAGAAAATGAAAAATAGAGCATCATAGTGTAATTTTTACATTGATTCTTTTATGGATTATATTAATACTCATTATTACTAACTTATTCAAACATCCTTTCTTATGTGTTAGCTCGGATGGAAATCAACAAAAAGCGAATCAAGCTTACAAACGCCAAAAAAGAGATTCATGTGTCAGAGGCAATTAATGAAGGCGCGAATTAGGTAAAACCCACTCGAGAAACATTTTCTCTAATTCAACGGCTATGGTCCTTCTTTGAGGCCAGCGTTTGAGAGCGGTGGGAGGTGTTGGCTTCTAAAAAAAAAAGAACTTATGATATTTTTTTGTTTGGTATGGGTCAATAAGTTACTTATTTTGATAAGTTAAAAAAATGGCTTTAAAAAGAAGTCACTTTTTCTATCTCTCATAAATCACTTTTTTTACTCCCAATTCAAACATAAGTAACTTCTTCTACTCCCAATAAGTCACTTTCTCTATCTCCAATCCAAATTCAATTGACTTATGATAAGTTACTTATTTTTAAAAGTTCCTTATTATAAACTACTTATAAAAATAAGTCACTTTTCATAAATCACAGCCAAAAGGTAGAGGAATCTTAAGTTAGGGGCTCAAATTACACACTGTAAGGGGTGTCTCTTGAGTGGTGTACGAGAGCTTGTTTTGAGGCGCCAAGAGTTCGTTGAAATTTTAGAGAATAGTAAAAAATTGAAGAGACTTTGAGTAACTCAACGTAAGTCGTAGAGTTAGATCAAAACAGTATAAGTTATAGTATCAGTATAATTATTCCCTTTCATCTTAAAAACATTCAGTTTTTATTTGTGTTATTTTTATAAAGAAATTTTATATATTCACCCAATCTAAACCTTCGTGCCTGAAGGTTTTCTCTAACAATAACTGCCTCCCATTCACATAGCATGAATTAAGATCATACTCTTTTCTCCCCGTCGTATTAGACGACGGAGGCCCTCAAACCACCACAAGATGCGGCAACAAGTTTTGCGCCTTCCTGTCGCGATTTTTCCCTCAACACTTCATTTTTTTATCGTGCCTTGTCTTTTTTTCGGTATACAATCTCATTAACTAGACCTGACGGTGATTTTAGTTTTTCATCCAACTATTTAGCCTTTAGTTGATGATTACATTCTAGCGTCGCTGAATTGAAGTTTGGGTTATTACCTGATGTGATTTTTTAAAATTTATAAAATTTGAATCAAGGCCTTATTACTTAAAAAAATTCTTATATTTTCTCCACATAACCGGCCATAATTAATTAAAGGGTTAATGGGCAGATTTGATAAAGAACTATTTTATTAGAAGCGTCCAATACAATTAACTATTTTGAGGTGTAAAAATAGTAATAAATAATTTTTTTTGGCAAAAATGATAAGATAATTAAATACATTTAACGGCTGTTAACTGTGGGTCTCACTACCTATTATTTTAATATATATTTAAAGTATTAAAGTGTAAATTTAACAACGAAAATTATTTGTAAGATCGTTTAAGTAAATTAAGAGATAATATATATATTAAATATTAAAAATAAGGGAGGGAACATGTGATAGTGATAGATTAAAAATCTAGGCCATTTTGAGAACGAGAATGATCTGATAAAAGTGGAGAAAAAGGAGAATGAAGGGCCCATTGATTCTGTCACTGCCACTGCTTCCGTCCTTCTCTGCAGCGCTCTGCCTCCATATGTACAACTTGCTAACTTTATTTTTTTTTATAAAGCTTGTCTGGTATGACTTAGACTAAATAAGGTTTTGTCTATAACTTATTTAGATTAAATAAATTTTTTCATATAAAATATGAGAAAGACACTTTTCACATATTTATTTAAATTTTAATACACTTAAATAAGTTATTTCAAACGAGTAAATAATATCCTACAAATTTAAGGCACTCCAAGTGCTTATTATGTTATTATAATTTCTTAAATTTACTAATATTATTTATGGGTAGAATTTTATTTAAATACCATTTAAATTTTAAAATATCATATAAGTCATGTTGTCATGAGGGTAATGAGATTAATCAAATTTGTAATATAATTGACAATTCAATTTTATAAAAAATTACTTATATGAGATTTTAAGGTTGAAAGGATATTTAAATGGAATTCCCCTTTATTTATAATGCAATTTTATTTTCTTTTTTAAGAGAAAAACTTGACCAATTGTTATGTTATCTATAATGTGTTTCATGGCCAATGGCCGTGCTGATTCAGAAATGTGTTGGTTACGACGTCACCTCATAGACCTCAGCATAACTGTCTCTGATTTTTGTCGTCCCAGTGATCTTGTTGCATTAGCATGTGTTGTTTTTTCACGATTGTATATTGTATATTGTTCTCTACTGAGATTTCTTTGCTGATTTTATTTTTAACAAAAGTTAGCTTTTGTTGTCGAAAGTTTGCTGATCTAGTTTGCTTTTTATTGGCTTATGATTTCCTCTCGTCCCCCACTTTTTTCGCCGTCCAAGCATAGGAGTTTCATCGGAAAAACCAAAAACTTATTCTACTTTTTTCTTACTGCCTAAGCTTATATTCAATAATATACAGGAGATATGAGGGGAATATTAATTTTTTTCCCACTGGTCTGTGTGAAGGGAATCAGGAATCAACAAGTGTCGTCGGCCCTTTTGTAATTTACTCGTATAAGTAAGACCCAAGTGAAGATCATGTTGAGTGATAGGAAACATTTTAAAAAAGAATTAATTAAAGTGTTAAATAGATAAGTAAATAAATAAGAATGATGGATCCTCTGTTTTAGGATGTTGCACCCAAGATCTAGATTCAATTTGCACCAAGAAGCTAAGTGAGTGTTATATTATTATATTTGTGAAATCATCACTTTTTCGTTTTGCTTGGTGAAATAATTAACAAGAGTGAATTTCGTGGAGGGTTTTTTGTTTGCCAGATCATACCCATGTGAGTGCTCTGCGCAAAATTAACAACAAACAGATGAAAAAAAATATCACATCTTTAAACAGAGAATCATATTAATTAAATTTCCCTCTCAGCGCTTGACGACATCCATATCTCTGTCCTTTCCTATTCAATTCTATTCGTGCGAATCTCTGAAACCTGCTAGTAACACTAATAACTAACACCATTTTTTTAATTCTCTCTCTCTTTTATTTAAGATGATTATCTCAAGTTCAGAGGATCCAACCAACAGAGACGCGCTGGTAACTTGAAACACGAGAAATTAGCAACTAGTAACTAGTAGTAATATAATCTAAGAAAAAATAAAATCATTGAGACTTGGTCCTAGAATGCTCGTAAAAATTAAGATCTGTTTGATAGAAAACGATGTCTCCGGAATCACTAACGAAATGGTCTTGTCTTAAACTATCGACCAAATTCTGGACTAGATGAACCGGTACTGCTCCTGATTTCTCCGGTTCCCGATAATACTTGCCCAGAACGGGCCTCGCTGCTTTTGTCTGCACAAAAAAAGAAAGGAAAAAAAAAGCAGAGCAAGTTCCAATCAGAACCATCAAACTCCAAAGCATTAATGGGAATCAATGCTTCCTAAAAGAGCATGTGCATAATGAGGATTTAAGAATTCGCAGGTACCGCTTCAATCAAATGATAATGAGGAATCTGAGGAAAGAGATGATGGATGACATGGGTTCCAATGTCATGATGGATGTTGTTGATCCAACCGTAATCACGATCCACTGTTGTAAGTCCACCCCTCAAATAACTCCATTCCTGTCAGGAACTCAAGTGCTTTAGATTCGGTTTCTGTGGTGCTTGCATTTTAGTTTTAAGGATGTCATATAGTAATAATGTACCTTGCCCCTGTACCATGGTAGTTTCTGCTTGTATCCATGGTGGTGCAAATATGTGACAGCGTCCAACCACATTACAAAGATCTGCAAGTCATTCGTACAAGGTTGATGATGATGACGACGACGACACAGAGTTAGTGGTGAAACAGGGGAGGAATCATGAAGGAGTGATTTTAGTTTTACCATATAAGGGATTCCGTAAAGCTTGAGGATTCGGGTGGGACCCATGGTGAAGCTGAGGTAGAGAAGCACGGCAACCATGGCGAGCCAACATGAGGTTGAGGTTGTCACACCTTTTCTGTCTCTGGGAGAAAACAATTTGCTGTAGGGATTAAAGTGAGAACCTTCTTTTCCTGGGCTTCTTCTCCACTGAAATTTCCAGTTCGTTTATCAGAAACACAGCTTTATATATGTGTGACTTTGAAATGGTGGGTGTACTTATATTGTGTTTCTCTCTGACAAAGGTCTCACCAGATAAATGGGAAAGGCTAAGATGGGGAAGGGCACAGTGAATCTCAGCAACCTTGTCTTGTGGCTTTGACTCTTATAAAGCTTCTCTGTCATCTGTGAAAACATATAGGTACTTAGAAAAGCTGAAACACATATATCAATCATGAAAAAGCTATATTCAACATTTTTTTGTGGTGAAGCGAATGAACACATACTGGAACCCATGATTCATCATTCTCAACATGGCCATGGTTTTGGTGGTGGGTTTTGTGGCTGATTCTCCTGCGAGAGAGTGATGATATTCTCATATCAGATTAAAAGGAAAGGAGAAGAAACAGCGGCAACAAGAAAAGAGAGAGGTTTCCAATTAAGAACCAACCATCCATGGTACGGTACAAGAATCGCAGAATGCAAGATATGGCCCACGACATTATTCAGAGCGAGACTGTTTGAAAAACTTCCATGGCCGCTGCAGAAGAAAGCAACACAAAAGTCAGCGCGCAATAAATAAAGAGCAGAGCAAGAGAGAGAAAGCTAAGAAATACCAATCATGGCCGAGAACGAAGAGAGCCCAGAACATGGTGCCTTGAAGGGGCCAATAGAGAGGCCAGAAGAACCAGGAATCGAAATGAAGAGCGAGAGAGAGCAGGGAAAGGACAAGGGACACGTCTCTGAGAACGTAAGAGAGAGACCTCCATGGATTCTTAACCCAGCAATGGGCGGGTATGGCTGCTCGAATCTGATTAATGGTGAAGGGGGGAGGAGCACTGGGGTCGAAGGCCGAGGCGGAGGCGGAGGGAGGTTTCTTGTTGGGGAGGTCGTGAGACATCTTGAGCTCAGATTCGGCGGCCATGGTGACGGTGGTGTGTGGAGGGAGAAGAGAGAGTGGGGAGGAAGAATGGAGGTCTCCTCTGTGTTGAAGAGAGGCGTGGGAGATTTACAGGACGGAAGCAAAATGAGGAGAAGTCTATGGCATTTATAGGCACTAAAACCATCTCTCATCCACGTGGCCTACCCTTACGTCTCCCACTTTCTCTCTCTCTCTTTCACTTTTTTATTTTTTTAAACTTATTCACACTCCTTTTTACCCTCCACTTCTTCTATTTTCTTAATTATTATTCTATTCTATTCGGTGTTATTTATAAGCACTCCATAATTGAATTACCTGATTTAAAAATGTTGTTAAAATTATTTAAAATAATAAATATATACATAATTTTTTTTAAATATACCCTATTTATGAGTGGGCAACTAAGAGAGAAAAATAAGTTAAATATAAATATCATCAACTTCTTAATTAATGCAATACTTATAATTAATTAGTTACTTCATCCGGTCCTAATTATAAGAGTATATTGACTTTTTTGGAGAATTTTAAAAAAATTTTTAAAAATTTAATTACATTATTTAATCATATCATATATTGTGTTTTATTACATTACATATTAGTTCATAAATTAAACAATATAATTTAAAGAAAAATGACAAATTTTAACGTCTTAAAGTAATATAATTATATTTCTTAAAATTTTTATAAGATTTTTTTAAAAAATTAATAGAACCTTATAATTAAACCGAAAGGAGTATTAAAATTACACAGAGACGTACCCAAGTTAACTTCCAGATGATGCCTTGTTGATTTGAATTGGGTTCAATAAAAGAATAATACGTGCTTAGTGAAAATAGATAAACAAATGGTGTTCTGGTAATCTTCATTGATACTTCTATTATTCTATTCATATGGTAAAAAGAATATATTTTAGACTACATTATATAAAACCCGGTAAACTTCCAATTAGTTGCATATAACCCTAACATTTTAAAAGTTTAAATTTAACTTTCACCTTTCTTATTTTTTAATTATTAACTTATCTTTTTAACGAAAAATGTTATGTCAGATTATGAGATGACATACTGAAAATGTCAAGGGGATAAGTTGAAAATGATTTATAAATAAAAGGAAAAATCTCAAAAAAAAAACAAAGAAAAATAGAGAAATCCCAATTCAAAACAGCGAAATCAAAAAAATCTCAAATAAGTCTTTTTGAATTTTTTTTGCACAATTACAAAAATGCCACTGCATTTTTAACAACACGATTATTTAAATTAACAACTCTAGAAGCATTTAAGTACTACATATTTACGCTGTGAGTTGTTTGTGCTGATATTATTAATTGATATACTATTATTGTGAATTACGATATTCGTGTTGTTAAAAATTTATTGGTATTTTGGTAATTACGTAAAAAAAATACAAGAAGACTGATTTGGGATTTCCCGATTGCACTACTCTAAATTGAAATTTCTCTATTTCCTTTATCTTTTTTTTTTAAAAAAAATTTCCCTAAATTAAATACCATTAGACGGTATCAAAGAGCAGAACATATATGTGACTCGGTGAATAGAGGTGATTCATTGAGAATTTCTCTTCAACGGTCAATATATATTCTTAGATCTTGTTCAGACTCTGTCCATTCTTTTTCATTTTGTTCCTTAAATACATAAAGCTTTGAGAACACTAAGTATTATTTTGCTTTATTCCATCAGGAATGATTAATTAAGCTCATGAGACAGGAGGCTGTTGTTTAGGGTTTAGGGTTACATCATGGAGATTTCTATTTCTAAACCAGGTAAAGTTACACATTTTAATTTTTTTTTTCAAATATACTTGCATATAGCTTCACATCGGAGTTGGCCGGAAAAAAAAAAAATTATCTGCAACCAATGATGGTAGAATGGTAGTAACAGGGTATTAGCGTTCTTTAGGTCCCATTTTTTTTTATTAAAATTGAATTGTATTTTTTTCCATGGAAATAACTCACACAAAGATATACCATAATGTATTTTAATAAATGTATACAGTCAAACAGCTACTAAATGTTAAGATTAAAGAGAGACTAACTTACTGTGGCTGAAATTATAAACAACGCATAAAAATTTGAAACTGCTATTTAGTTCTTAATATAAGATATAGTTATCTAATTTGATGAAATGAAATAAATTAATTAAATTAGCTAATATGACATGTATTTTTTAAAACACCCTAATCACTTCTCTTAAGTCTCCCTTCCTGCATCCTCCTTGATTATATAATTGAGAAAGCATCAATAAGTAAAGATTAAGAAAATATTAACGAATATAAAAATTATATTCTATATTTATAATCAAGATAAACTATTTAAATATATCTATATTAAAGATCCAAACAGAAATATTAAAAGTAGTATAATTTGCGTAGCGTGCATACGTTGAGCATACAACTCTACGTATAAGGTAAAGGAAAAGCTTACTATACTTACGGAACTGACCCGAAATTAGGATTTCGTGAGCCTGCAATCTCACGGTGCCATAATATACGTCCAATGAGCTCATCCATATTTATGGCTATTTATGGCTATGTTGCTTTTCTGGATATACTTGTCGGTGTTAAATATAAAATTTAATTAATTTTTTAAGAGAGTATAAAAAATAAATAAAATACTTAACCATATCATATGTACTCTATTATTTATTATATAAAAATAATAATAAATTTAAATATTTTAAAGTAATTCAATTAATTTTTTTATGAGTCTTTAAAAAATCAACTAGATCTTATATTTGAGATCTGAAATAGCATAACAATTTAAGTAGAAGCCTATACTTAATAATAATTTTGATACACCCTCATGTCCTTAATGTAAGGCATGTTTACCACTTAATGTAATTAAATAAATTAGTTCAATTAGTTAATATTGTTAGAAATAATAAGTGGATGTGTCATAAGGAACAAGTCTCACATTGTTTGAGATTGTGGGAGTTCAGATAATGAGTAATCTTGGGCTATTAAATAAGCTAAGAGGAGGAGTGAACTCGCACAATATTAAGCCACATAAAAACTCGGCAATTTTCCCTAAATGCAAGTTAGAAATGAATTAAGTGTATTTTTTTTTAGAGACATCTGAAAAATATATTTTATGAATATATTTTAATGATGAATTTTATTATAAAATAGCCTTGGGATTTTATTATGCTGGATGCTTAGATTTATAACAAAATTTTTAATCCCTTTCAATACCATTGAAAAGACTTTCCATTTTAAACTTTTAAAACTGATTCAATTGTTTATATTATTTTAATATCTTTGAAACTTCACGTTGTTAACTGGCTTAACGTTTCACAACAGATATAACGTGTAAAAGCAAAAGTTTCATGTCCAACAAACGTTCCAAAAAGCATTTATATATGGTCCAACGTTCAGAAATTTATACCTATATAAAGAGCAAAAATTAGAGGTTCTAGGTAATACACTTAGCTCTAAAAATTATCAAGTTCCTCTCTTCCTCCTCTAGCATATTTTTTGTATTTGTTGAGTTCTATCATCTTCTGTAGTTTTGCTTACCCTATAAATGATTTGTTTAATCCTGGAGAGTGTCATAACTTCTTTTATCGGTAGTTGCGGAATAGCTCTTAAGGATAGTGTCATTAGGCACGACTTGGATCAATTTTTTATTTATAGGTGTTGATACTGCTGATTGCACTTGCATATAGCTAGAAAGAGCTAGAATGTCCACTAAATTGCATGACAATTTAGAAACTACCGCCAACAAATATGACATATATTTTTTAAAATATCATAATCATCCTCTTTAATTCCTTTATTCATTATCCATCTTAATTATTATGGAGTGAACATTAATAAAATAAATTAGGGTAAGATTGTAATTATAAAAGCTATATCATATATTTTTGATAATATTAGCTCTTTAAACATGTAACGGAAAACAAACTAGTCCATACATTGCACGAGATAAGTTCCAATCATTTTTTAAGAAAATATATTTCACATAATAATATACTGGTACAAAGCAATTCATTTTTATAATGTCATTTTTCATTGATTTATAAATATGATATTATGTAAACAATAAGATCAGAGTCTATTCAATGGCTTATTTAATTGGAATAAGATTAGAACGAGAAAAGACATAAACATGAGGTCTCTCAAATAAAATACTCCCTCCATTGTCCAAAATAAAATAAAATATTCTCTGTAGTGCTTAATGTATAATAATAAGTTAATTTTTTTAAAAAAATTTAGTAAGCTAAATAATTCTTATAAATATTTTAAAATAATTTATTGATTTTTTAATCTTTATGAAAAAATAGTTATAAGCGGCAGTAGCACTTTTCTTATCTTTTATCTCTGGTTTTTTAAATCAAGTACAAAACGCACCATAAATAGTCGTTAAAAAAACAGAAGAAGCAAATGTGTTTTTACAGTAAAATATTGGGTTAAGGTGTAAATTTACTTTAAAAGTATTCGTGTAGAAACGTATTTATCATAAAAGTCTTTTTTAGCTTAATTCTACTATAGAAGTTTTAAAAGTGGGCAAATTTTCTTCTACTATTAGTTTACCAAATATATTGAGCTAACAATCTACAGGTCATTTACTTTATCTTTGTTAAACTGATAATTTATCTTAAAAGTTTTAAATTCGTTAATTTTGACCATTAGTTGACTAAATATATTGAACTGATAGTTTACATGTCATCTAATTTATTTTTGTTTAGGTAAAAATTTATTTCAATTTAAAATTTATTTTTTACAAGTTAAATTTAAAATGTTTAGGATAAATTTTTATTTTAGTAAAAATACAGTGAGACCCAGCCAACTATATTCTGACTTGAAAGACAATTTAAATAAATAAGGAAGCAATTTAATTTATGTGAGAGAGAATATGCCATCATCTCTATCTCATCTGAACACTGATCTCTGCCTCCCTTGCAAATTGCAACCCTAATTAATATTCCCTTCGTACACTGTGTTCCCACTCTTCTTTGCAGATCCAGATACCCCAAACCCACTCTTCTTCGCTTTCTTTCTTTAAAATATTTTCTTTTGAATTCATACGCTTGCCGCGTTACACCAAATTCAACTTGTGTAAATATTCTTTGGGCCAAAAAAAAAAGCCGATGTAAATGTTCTTATTCTTATCAATTCCCCATTTTAGTACTACCGTATTCTTAAATATAAAATCCACGGAGGACTCTTCTTAGAGATTAAGAAAAAAAAAAAATTGCTTTAGTATATTTTTACAAGTTGTTGTTCTCTCAATTAATTTGTTTGACTGTTTATAAACTGATATATAATTTAATTATTAACTTATTTAGTTTATGCCATATATTTAAAAATTTAATTGTATCTTAAAAAGAATATTAAATAACAATAGCGTGGTGTCACATCTATTACTAATAGGGCAAGACTTTATTGTTACTACTTTCAATCCTGAATATAAGACTCAATTAATTTTTTTATAAATATGAAAGAAGGTAAATAAATTACTTAATCATATCATATGTAGTGTATCATTATATTATATATATATCAGTTCATAAGTTAGACATAATAGTTTGAAGAAAATAATAAATTTTAAAGTTTTAAAGTAATTTAACTAGCTTTCTTAAGATTCTATAAAAAAAAGTCAATTTGGTCTCATATTTAGGACCGGAGGTAGTTTCATATTGTATTACATGGTTCTCCCTTCAGTTATAAATATAAAATCTAATTAACTTTTTTCTGAAAAATTAAAGTAGGTAAATAAATTATTTAACCATGTTATATATAGAGTATTATTGTATTAAATATAAGTTTATAAGCTAAATAAAATAATTTTAAAAAAATGACAAATTTAAGTGCTTTAAAGTAATATAAATAGTTTTTTAAGATCATTTTAAAAAAATCAATTGAACCTTATATTTAAAATCGGGGTGGTTGGAGTTATTGTTTGTTTGTAAAAAATAATGCAGCCTCTAATCTATTACAGTGCTAAAAGAATACTAGATGATTTGACAATTATAAGGAAATCTACTTTTGAGATTTATTTTTTAAAAATTTACACATAGGTAGCGAGATTGGTTGAGTTTACAACTGTATCATCAGCTAGTTCCTTAACATCTGAAATAAACCTTTATTGGCTTATTTACTATATATAGTTTAACTTGCTTTACAATTGACATTCTTTTACATGCATGAATATTTACGAGCTTATAAGAAAGAATTGAGCTTATTTGCCAACAGTTTATACCAAATACTGTAGCTCTTTCCATAGATGAGGTCAAGACTAATGAAATTTATATATACCCAACGTTGTTAAATAAGGTCAGATGCCCCGTTAAACCGTCTGAACAAATTAAAGCCTTAAAAATTAAACATAACAGTCCATTCATAAATAACACTCGTATTTCTTTAAGTAAATAAATAAAAATACAAGTCTTTTTAGGTTATACTCGATATTTTGACGGTGAACTTGTATTGCAAAAGGGAAAAGAAAAAATAAAAAGAAAAACAGTTAATCATATTATTTTGATATGGTGAATAGTGTTAAGCAATCCGAAGTTGCAGGAGGTCCATTTTAATCTGCACCTAAACACAATGAGTACAATGGCCTAATAAGTCAAAACCATCACGTGCAAGATTTTTTTTTATTTTCCAAAATCACGTGCAAGAAATTTACTACGTACAACGCACTTATTCCTTTAACTAAAGGCATGTTCGGCCGTGACTTATAAAAAATGATTTATTTTTATAAGTGATTTATGATAAGAAATTTTTAAAAATAATTAATTTATCATAAGTCAATTGTGTTTCAATGAAAGATGGAAAAAGTGACTTATTAGGAGGAAAAAAAGTTCTTTGTGTTTGGATTGGGAGTAAAAAAAAATGACTTATGAGAAATAGAAAAAATGACTTCTTTTGAGAAGCACTTTTTTTAACTTATGAAAAAAAAA
>JBAGKO010000011.1:12337928-12352243 GCA_037177275.1 Acacia concinna | reverse complement strand
ATTTCTTCATAAAAAGACAGCTAACTATAATTACGGACCTGATTCAGGTGGCTCAATCTGTACGTACTCCCCATCCTAAATATACCTTAATCTTAAATATAAATACTTTAAAGAACTTAATCTAATAATTAATATAAAACATATTAAAAAATTTAATCTTAATTTTAAATATAAAATACATTTTTTATATTTTTTTGATTTTTTTAATTTATCTTTATTGATGTACACTTAATAATAATAAATGAATAGAGAGAATGAATGAATTAAAAAAGATGGGTAAGTGTTATAAAAAATATATGTTATATTAAGTAACTTTCTTCATATAATTAAATTATGTAAATAAATCTTATAATAAAAACAGAATGAAATAATTATTTAGTTTCTCTTATGTCTAAAAATAAATAAATAAATAACCGGATCATATATTAATGTGTGGACGTAGTACTATGTTTGTCATATAGAACCGTAACAATTAAATTTAAGGGAAAATATTAAAAAAATAAGTAAAATAGAAAAATCTCAATTCAGTACAGCGAAATCAGAAAATTTTAAATCAGTATGTTTTGTACTTTTTTTGGATAATTACGAAAATACCACTGAAGTTTTCATAACACGAGTTTTGTAATTCACAACATCAGCACAAACAACTCACAGTGTAAATACGTAGTACCTGGTGTTGTTAATTAAGATACTCATGTTGTGAAAAATTCAGTGGCATTTTCATAATTACCCAAAAAAGTACAAAAAAAATTATTTGATATTTTTCGATTTCGCTATATTGAATTATCTTTTCTCTATTTCCAATATCTTTTTCTAGAATTCTCCCTAAATTTAACAATATTATCACATAAACAATTCTAACAATTATTTAATTTTTGGAAATGGATTGGCTTACCTTGAGTCTATATAAAAAAAGGAGAATATTTAGGTAAGTTCTTTATATTAATTTTGTCAGGTTCTCCAATTAAATGTGATCATGTATCCTATATTTGAATTATTATGATTTAATTATAAACTCAAATACAATAAATATGCCACATGGCCGCATGTAATTAGAGAATCTAATAAAATATATGTAAGGAATTTTGTATAAGTTTGATCCATAAAAAAATATGGAGAATTCCAGAAAAAACATGGAAATATGAAAAAGACGGATCAGAGCTGTGAAATACAGAAATTTCAAATAAGGCCTTTATGTACTTTTTTTCTTAAAATTACAAAAATGCCACTGAATTGTAACAACACGAGATAGTTTTGTTGTGAATTAAGAGCCTCGTAGGATCTAGGTACTTCTAATGTTGTTGATCGAGATAGTTTTGTTGTGAATTAAGAGCCTCGTGTTATTAAAATTCAATGACATTTTTATAATTTAAAAAAAAATACAAAAAATCCTGATTTAGGATTTTCCCACTATAATCTATCCTTTTTCATATTTCTCTAATCTTTTTATTGAATTCCCCAAAAATATATTGCTCTGCCAGAAGAACAGTTGGAAACTAATTCAAAAAAACGAGTGCCAAGAAGGCAAGAACAATGGAAGCCAGCCTCGTCAGGAAGCAAAATTGATAACTTCAACAATAAATCTGATATCACTATGCACGAACCTGTTAAATATTGTTGGGCAAAACCAACTGGTCCATCTCATCTTTAATATTACCACGTTCTAAATATAAGATTCAGTTAATTTTTTAAAAAAAGATTAAGAAAGGTAAATAGATTATTTAATTATATGATATGAAATGTATCATTATATTATATATCAATTTATAAGATAGATAAAATAATTTAAAGAAAAACAATAAATTCAAACATTTTAAAATAAAGTAATTAATTCTCTTATGACTCTTTTAAAAAAATTAACTAGGCCTTAGGACTGAATTGGTAGCATGAGATATGTTTACCTATAATCGGATTACATAAATTAATTAAATTTATTAATATAACATGAATTTTTTAAAACATCATAGTTATCTTATATTTAGGACTAATAATAAAATTTTAGAGATGTATTATATTACAGACTGAATGAGCATTACTCAGTTATGATCACTTGCTTATGTTCACATAAACACAATAGTGGGTTTACAAAAACAAATATGAATTCTTAATTACCACAAATATCATGTGGGGCATGTGACTGTTTTGAATGGTCGTGTGACATCTTAATTTCTTCATAAAAAGACAGCTAACTATAATTACGGACCTGATTCAGGTGGCTCAATCTGTACGTACTCCCCATCCTTAACATACCTCAATCTTAAATATATTAAAATAATGTTTATATTTATCAATTTTTTTTTCTGATTTACTCTTACTAATGCTCATTCAACAATAGTCAAGGTGAAGAAGGGGCGAGAGAATTGATTAAGATGATTAAAGTGTTTCAAAAAATACTCTCCATATTATACCAACTAATATAACTAATTTTCTTCTTATAACAAAAGTTAAGTAAATATGTTTTATATTCATTAACGAAGGGAACACTTTTTAAAAGAAAGTCAGATTTTAAAGTTATATCGGAAAATTATTGTTGGAAGATGTTTACATTAATTAGTGGGATCCAATGCATCTTTGTTTGTTTAAATGAGCTGAGACTCAATGTAATTTCCCAAAATTTAATCAGTATTGATGCGAAAAAAATGTGAGCATATCCTTGCCTGTGCTAGTAACAATATCAGGTTTTAGGTTTTGTTTTTTTTGTTTTTCCTGAGTGATGACAAGTATTTATCCATCCAAAGCCATCACTATTAGAACCTAAAACTATTTAGCCATGGTTTTGGATGATAAGGTTCACAAGCAATCAATAATTTTTTTTTTTAAAAAAATATGTATGATGAGTGGGCTGTGGCACAATTAAACTCCTGGATAATAGTTATATGTCCATTTAAATTGAAGTTGGAGACACATGATTTTGGGCCTTCCAATGGTAGTGTTTTTAGAGATTTGTTAAGGTCTTGTCTTGATCTGCTCAATTTTGGGCTCATAAATTGGAGGAGTTACCCAGTTTCAGTCAAAAGGGGGGAAAAAAAATACCCCGCCAAGTATTGGCCGTAAGCCTGTAACTCTACTTATTTACGAATATTTAGGTTTGTCCAAGCCAAAATAAAATTTTTTTATATACTTACTTCAGAATCTGTAAAAATTATTATTAAAAACTAATTTAAAGGCCCCTAGTACATCTTCTGTCTCTCTCTTTCTTTGTTCCCTGGTCTAAGAAGATGATTTTCGATCAAGGGAAGATGTGAGCTACCTAAACCAAGAGAGAAGCCAGATGCGAGACAGTGTAAATAATACTATTGTTTTTAGCTTTCAACCTAAGAAAAATATGCCAACCTAACATACAAACTAACCAAATATGTATGAAGTTTCATATTTGATTTTATTTATTACTTAAAAAGTTAGAACTAGTTTTGGTGCTCATTGATGTGATATGGTCAGTTTAATTATATAATATTTAGTTTTAAAATTTTTAAGTTTTAAGTTTTAACTAATAATTCTTAATTAATAAATAGGCTAAAATATAGTTTAAATCCTTTAAGTTTAATCGAGATCCTTTTTTAATTCTTTAATTTTAAAAAGTATATTTTTAGTCTTTTTAAGTTAACGGCGTTAACTTCAATAATCGAAAATACTAAACAAAGTTAAAATAATGATAGATTCTTATATTTAAATTATGTGTCAAATGGAAAATAATGAAAACCTTAATAAATTTTCAAATTGCTGCCAAAATTAAAGACTCCATTTAAATTATATTAGTATTTTAACTATGTTGAGTTAGCATTTTCTGTTAATGAAGTTAACAGTGTTAACTTAAAAAGATTAAAAGCACACTTTTTAAATTTAAGAAACTAAAAAAAGATTTCGATTAAACTTAAAACATTAAAAGTATACTTTAACCTAAAAAAACCATTTTTTAAATGTCAATTAAGACATTATCTTTATTTTAAAGTAAAAGAAGAGTCTGAAGTATTCATATTAGAACTGGAGTTTGCACTAAGCTCTTACTATGTTTGATTAGCATCATCAGTCATTACGTTATCATCCAACATAGATTGTGTATGCCCCTCTAAATAAAAAAGTATTGGTCAAATAAACTAAAAAAAAAACTCCCATAAATATGAAAAAGTTAAAAGAACAAGTATGACAAAATAAAGTACCTTACTTTTCAGTTTTTTCAAATCATTCTTCTTCTCCCAGCCTTCCATAGTTCCATTCCATTTCCCCCTCAAAACAAACAACAATCTTATGAAAAATGGTTCCTACTTTCTACCTGTAAATCAACATGATCCGTAAAATCTAATTACAACACAACCAGTAAGATAATGAACAACCAAGCAAAATATTGAAATTCGTCACTTGAAAATAAGCTACACGTTAAGTTAGAGAAACCTGTGTTGCCTGCAAAAGCGACAGTGCCTCTGCCAAAAAATTCGTTTACCAGAATCGTCATCATCATCTCAGAGACGAACCCGAAATGGAAGAAGCAATAAAGTAAGTGTCATTGATTCGTTCAAGGAGGAATATACTCGTAAGCCATTTCTGTATAAATGTCATTATCTTTTGGAATCAGGATAATCAATCAATCCTTCTGCTACTTGCATTGCTGTCCTCTATTATAAGAATCTTCTCAGAAATTGGGAATCAGGTATTGTTCACATGAAATCACTACAAGTTCTCTCTTCTGTGATCCTCAGAGAAAAACACTAATAAGTGGTCTTTCCCATTTCCTCATAATTATTGAATTTGATTTCCTTATTGGCGCATCCGATTCTCTTCCTTTTAATCCTTTCCTCCCATGGTGGAACACCGAATTAGCTTCCCTTCTACTTAGTTCTTCCTCATGATCATTTTTTTAAGACTAAATCCCTAGGCACGATCACACCCACCCTTTCGCTGCCATAAATCCCTGTTCGTCTTCTCCAATCCTCCCAACTCAACTCATCTTTCTCCGATTTCAATCACTCTTGCTCCATAGGGAGGAAAAATGGTATGGTTAATGCTTATAGCTTATGTTACTCTTGGCCCAAATTGAATAACATGCTTTATATATCTGCTTGATTAATGTGAGTTGCAGAGTTATGAGGATTCTGGGAAGAAGCCTGTAACGGCTGGGCCATGGGGAGGCAGTGGTGGATCCCGTTGGGACGATGGGATATATTCTTCAGTCAGGCAATTGGTGATTTCCCATGGCGCTGGAATTGACTCCATAAAAATTGAATATGATCAAAAAGGGTGTTCTATCTGGTCTGACAAACATGGTGGTAGTGGAGGCCCCAAAACTGACAAGGTAAACTTCTTTCCCCTCAGCCTACAAAAATTGAACTAGGGAATACATGTGACTGTGAGTGTAGAAGCTGATGGATATAACTTAAGGCACACTTTATGCAATGTTACACTTTAAAAGACCTAAATCTAAGTCAGTGCAATATTCCAAATAGTGTCAGTTTTGTTGCTTTTTTTAGGTGCTTACTAACTAACATGTGCATCATAGTAATTACTTGTTATGATTGAGTTGCAGGTCAAGCTTGACTATCCAGATGAGTACCTAACATCAGTTCATGGATACTATGGCAGCTTAAACCAGTGGGGGACAACCTTTGTTAGGTCACTGAGTTTTGAAAGTAACAAGAAAAAGTATGGTCCATTTGGGGTTGAAGAAGGGACACATTTTTCGTTCCCTATGACTGGAGGGAAGATTGTTGGGTTTCATGGCAGGTGTGGTTGGTACCTAGATGCCATTGGAGTGTATCTGAAACCTTTGCAGCAGCAAAACCCATCCAATGGTTTACTTCATTCACAGAACTACCTGGTTAACACCATTAATCCTTCACAGAACCACTTAGCCAACACCACTGAACATGGTGGCTACTCTGTAATACAAGGAAGTATGAGTGAGAGCTTTGATATCGTTCTTGCTGTAAGACAGAAGGATGGCTTCGGTAAACCTATTCCAAACAACTTTCCTGCCCCTCCCAAGATTGCTGAAGTTAAAGAACCTGAACACACGAAACATCACAAAGAGAAGGTACCCGTCCCTGTTAAATATAACAAAGAGAAGGTGCCTGACACCATTAAGGAGCACAAAGAAAAGGTGCCTGACCCCATTAAAGACCACAAAGAGAAGGTAAGAATTTTCTTGGATTAAGTCTTCCAAGTGTTTGATTTTTCAGTGTCAATTATATAAGCATGGTTCTTTTCTCACCAAAATTATTCATTTCAGATTGCTCGCGCCGAGAAGGTACCCTCAAAGGTTGAAGGAGTGGTCACATATGGACCTTGGGGTGGTAACGGTGGAAGTATCTTCGATGATGGAGCCTACACTGGAGTTAGACAAGTTAACTTGTCACGCAATGTTGGGATTGTGTGGATTAGAGTTTTGTATGATCAAAATGGAGAAGCCATATGGGGAAGTAAACAAGGTGGAACAGGAGGGTTTAAAACTGACAAGGTGAGTCGAGAGATAGCAAAACATTATTATTTCTTATGATCATCACTCTGTGGAAATGTCGACAAGGTTTGGTTTATGAGCAATTTGTGTATGATTTTGCAGATAGTCTTGGATTTTCCATCTGAAGTATTGACGCACATAAGTGGTTACTATGGTCCTGTGATGTACATGGGACCAGCAACAATAAGGTCACTCACTTTATACACCACCAAGAGGGTGTATGGACCATTTGGAGATGAACAAGGAACTCATTTCACCACTAAGCTGAAAGAAGGGAAAGTGGTTGGCATCCATGGGAGAAAAGGTTTGTTTCTCGATGCTATTGGTGTGCATGTAATTGAAGGCAAAATAACACCAGAGCCGAGTACAAATCCTTTCAACGCAATCGTCCCTAGAGAACCCACCATTGCAGAATTAGACAATGCTCTGCCTGGAAAACTGGTACTTGCTAAACGGGCACCATTAGAAGAGGTATGTTCCTAAATCATTTCAAGAACCGTTACATAACCAGATGAAACACACTAATATTATGAAGATATTGAAGAACTTCTAAAGTAGATCAATTATTGTTGTGATATACTTTTGACATGCTTTATGTGTTCATTTTTTAGTGGCCTGGTACTCTGCTAATCTGCTTATAATTTTATTAAAGAACTTGATATCAGAAGCTCCCAAAAATGGAATTTAAGCTGTGTCAAGATCTACTCACGATATTTGTTCTCTATTTCTAAGGTTTCTTATGGGGTGGTCAAAGAACCAGCTCCTTGTGGACCAGGTCCATGGGGAGGGGATGGAGGCAGACCTTGGGATGATGGAGTCTTCTCTGGGATCAAGCAGATTTACCTGACAAGGATATCAGAAGCTGTTTGCTCGATTCAAATAGAGTATGATCGAAATGGTCAGTCTGTTTGGTCTGTGAAACATGGAAGTAACGGAGGAGAAACAATGAATCGGGTATACACCAAAGACACTTTTCCTCTCTTTTTTAAAGCACAATCCATTTATAGTTTCCCTATGCTCCTCAATCTTCTCCTAGACTCAATCATTGTTAGTTATTACTGTGAGCTCAGATAAAGTTGGAGTATCCACACGAGGTGCTGACTTGCGTGTCTGGATATTATGGACCAATCGCTAAAGATGAGCGGCAAGTAGTGATAAAGTCACTGACTTTCTTTACAAGCAGAGGAAAGTATGGGCCTTATGGGGAGGAAGTAGGCAAGTTTTTCACTTCAACTACAACTGAAGGGAAAGCTGTGGGTTTCCATGGGAAAAGTAGCTTGTACTTGGATGCAATTGGAGTCCACATGCAACACTGGCTGGGAAATCAGAAAACCTCCAAATCCTCACTTTTCAAGCTATTCTGATAATATAATACACACACACACACACAAATATATATATATTCACAGTTTGGCGATTGAGGCAAAGATAAGATTTTGACGGTTGTGTTATGGTGGGTGTTCTGTTCGGTGTTTAAAGCTGCAAAGGGATCAGACCATAACATGACTACTTTTTTTGTGTACTCTTCTGAATAATGGTTGTGTTGTGGCGGGTGTTCTGTTAATCAGCAGTTAATATTTGTTGTACAATTCTGAATAATGTGTTTGAAATTTGAATGCTGCTGATTTAGGACAATAATATAAAACCCTGCATGTGGTTTCACTCTCTGACCAGCAAGGACATGATTTTCAATGTTGTGTGCTTTCGTTTTTAGATTCTTTCACATGCACTCTCTGCTCTGTCATGCTGGCAGACCCAAATTAATTTTTTAGATATATGTGCCCTTCTGTTGGACTCAACTATATTTAAGTCACTATTAGAAACTAAATTTAAATATCTCTTAAATGAATTCAAACATTGATTCATTGCGATATACTTATAAAGATAACTTTTGAGTTTTGACCATTAGTGATAAATTACTAAAACTTCTTGTACGGTCCGTTGGTTATTGATTTGTGTGCATGTGACATGCAAAAAGACTGTTCATGGTGGAAGGAACAACATTAAATACTTAGTGTTTGATTGGAATAATTTATTTGGGGTTAATAAGATCTTATTTGCGAAATATAAAGTAAATATGTGAAATGAATCTTTCTCATATTTATACATAAGATCTTATTTAGCCAAAATAAGTTATTCTAAACGAGCCCTTAAATTTCATTTCTTAGTATTCACATACTACAATCATGAGCTCCTTAGACCCAGTTTGGTATAAGGAATTTCTGAGGAAGGGAGGGAAGGGAATGGAAGGGAATATTGAGAGGGAACTTAAAAAGATGTGTTGTTTGGTAGACATAGGAAGGAAACATGTGGTGAGGGAAAATGAAATGTTTGGTAGGATGAAAATGGAAAGGTGGGAATGAGAAGATAATGTAGAATAACGATTTTACCCCTAAAATTAAGTAATGTTGAAATAATGTTGACTAAATGATTGAAAAATTAAATAAAATAATAAATAATAATATAAATTATAATACAAGATTTTATTGCGTTTTTTTTAAGATATTGAATCAAATATAAATGATTATGTTTGTTAGGATATTGAATCAAATTTATTTTATTTATTAATGAAAGTATATTTTTTTAACATATAAAATCTTAATCAAATTCAAATTAATCAAATTTGAATTTATCAGTCAAATTTGAATTTATTAATGCAATTCGAATTTGAATTTACCATAAGGTTAACCAAATTCAAATTTTTTAAAATTCAAATTTGAGAAACAAACTCTGTTTGGCCCTATTTTGTGGATGTTGGAACATAGTAATGCAAGGCAGCACACACTCAAAACCTAAGATTTTATCCTTTTTGTATTTCTTGTTAATTTTTCAGCAAAAGAATCTATTTATTGGAGAAAAGTTATTTTTTTCAAGGTGCTGATGAGTTGCAAAAGCAAGAATGAGTTGCAAAAAATTAAACTCAAATTAAAATTAAAAATCATGAGTAAGTTGAGGGAAGAGTTGGGTGCCAAACACATTTTGCTCGGGGAACTTCTGTATCTTTCTTTCCCTTCTCACATTTTCTGTGTACCAAACGGGCCTTTAGTTTCTTATGATAGCCAAAGCAAACATGTGACATCATTTTTAATTAATAACAGCTGTGAATTTTAATGTACTAAAGTTATATGTATATTGTGATCTCCTACTAGTATAACAGTACTACTACCCCAGTCCTTTATGAATCTTATACTAAAAATAAGAGGTGGTATTATTTTAAAATGAGACTATAGATAAAAACTCTCTCTCTCTCTCTCTGTTTTTTTTTCCAACAATATAGATAAAAACTCTCTAATAATGGAGATAATCAGAAATATAAATAATACGACTAGTAGAGTCTTTGAATTAGAGAGAGGGATTACAATAAGTGAGAGAATTAATATGCATGAGATTCACATTCTCTGATTATGATCTCTGGTAATATCTTATTTATATCTCTCAGGCTAAACTAGTCACATCACAGAGTCTAAATTAATTTTTATATAAATTGATGGATCAATCTTTTCTGCCTCTGCGTTTATCTGTGTTCCTTGAAGGATCATGTATGGTATTTGCTCTGGTTTCCCCGTAGTCGTTAAGACTGATCATTTTCAGGGACCTTCCTGTCACCTTCATCTCTGCTTTAACATCTGTATATATTATAAACCAATCATTATAATTAATCCGTATACATAATTTGCATCTCTAACACACACACACACACACGAATATATATATCGATGAAATTAAAGATAATTTTCATTATTTTGCACTAAAATAAGGAGCATATATTTCTAATCATTTGTTAAGAATAAGAACTAAGATAGAAGCTATAAGAGCGCCTAAGACATACTACGTATTTTATTTGGGGATAAAGAATATACTTCCTATTCACGAATCACGGGTTCACGTACGTAAAATGATAAATAATATCGATGAGCATAAACTATAGGGATACAATGAATGATGGATTTGTTTAACTAGAAATAATTATAATTGGTCATTGAAATGCGAGAAGGTTAGTGTATATGAGCGTAGTGTTCGAGATTTTGAGAGAAATAAGAGCAAATAAATATATAATGCACTGAACATTTTCTTTTCCATGATCTGAGACTGCCTTTTGGGAGACAGATCATATGCATTGAACTTAACTCATGGATCGGAGCGACAACTTAGTCAACCAAATGTACATTTTAGGAGTCAATATTCCCATTAGATAATTATAATGCTAACTCACATATAATTACTAAATTCAACAAATTAAGCCTAACATCTAACACTTCGGAAAAAAAATTCTCAGAGAAGAGAGAAAAAGAAGAAGCATCTGAACAAGGTTTGGCAAAAGGAAACTGTGAAAACCAGAAAACTTTGATGCTGTGTGCATGATACGATATATATGATATCAGACTGACAAAAAAATACAAACCGTATTAAATCCTCTTTCACCATATTAATTAAGTCTGAACCTATTTAATGTATTGCAACAACGTAAATACAGAAACGAAAAAGAAAAGAAAACATCAACATATATATATTAAGTTCTAAGAACGAAAGAAAAGAAAGAAAGTACTCACGTTGAGAGAAGAAAAGAGTGGTTCGAGCATGATACGCAAGCACGAAAGCAAGAAGAAGGCAAAAGCACAAATAGCGACCTCCTAAACCCAAAGCCATTATTGTTGCTTATATAGATCTCTCTACCCTTTTTTCTCTTCTTGTGAGTTATGAGTTGGAGATCGATGATGGAGATATATATATTTATAGAGAGAAATCAGAGAGGATATCAAAATTTTATTTATTTATTAATTATTTGATGTTTTGATATTATTATTCTCGTTGTTATTTGTGGGTTACACGTTCAACATCAACCCAAACCCTATCCCTCACATAGCCCGTTTATTTTGGGTCAACGACAACATACCTATATATGCTTACCTTTTTATAATTCTACAACTTGCCATTCTTATATGTATATGAAAGAACTAGTTCTCCTGCCTTGTGCCATTCATTTATTTAAAAAATATGAATATGAATCATTGATAAATGTTAGAAAAATGACAATAAAATGCCAATTAAAAAAAATAATATCAGAAAAGTCTCATAACTTATTAATGATGAATAAACAAGAAACCATTGACAAGTAAATGAGTTATTATTGATAAGTTATGAAACTCTTTTAATATTATTTTTCTTTATGGGTACTTAAGTGTCATTTTTGTCCCATGCATAAATGTTTTTAAAACGTGATTAATTTCATGACATGCATATGTTGAATTACTTTTAGACATCTATATATATGTGTGTCCGTGTGAATTGATGTATGACATAGGAGTAGTAAATAATTAAGCAGCAGCAACATTTTGAAGGTAGCTTCTAATTAGAAAACAAATAGTCAACCCCATGGTTTGAAATAATGAATCGACTATATAAAGATTAAATAATAAGCCATAACTTCACGTCACTTTGATTTTAAGTCAAGGAAAATTTTCATGCTTGGTTCAATGTATTAAATATCGCAGTAAATGATGAGATTATGTTTCGAACACCGAATCATAAATCATAATTAGGAACGTTTTAAGAATAATTAAGATGCGTTAATGCAAGTCAAAAGGATTTGCCAAACAACGATATAGCAGTATTTTCTGATATCGCTTAAATTATCAATAAAATTAGGTTATCGATTGAATACATATATGCACGTTGTCAGTTTTACTTTGGATGCAGATGTGCTCATGTAGATAATAACTAGTATGATACCAACAATATATATAGATAGAAATTTAAGTTATATAATAACTCATCAATATGTAAAAAAAAAATAGGCAAAAAAGGCTATATATATATATTAGGTGCACAACTGACCTGAAGATGGAGGCCTAGGAGGAGTATGTTTAGGATTAGACCCAGTGGGTGGATAATCTTCTATATGGTCTAGCTCTTCTTCATTCTCTGATAAATATTGTTAAAGAAGAAGAAGTAGAAATATGTAAAAAAAAATAGGCAAAAAAGGTTTATATATATATATATATTAGGTGAACAACTGACCTGAAGATGGAGGAGGCCTAGGAGGAGTATGTTTAGGATTAGACCCAGTGGGTGGATAATCTTCTATATGGTATAGCTCTTCTTCATTCTCTGATAAATATTGTTAGTTAAAGAAGAAGAAGTAGAAATTTAGAAGATAATATGGTGGATGAGGAAGAAAAGAATCTGATTAGAAGTGTCAGAAGAATCCCAGAAACGAAAAAGGATGAATATATGATATTGGAGGAATCCAACTTCACTCTAAATGTGCCCCGAAATCCTATAATGGAATTAGAGCATGTATTTCCTGGTACTGACAATTCTATATATATATATATATATCTCTCTCATATACGAATATATAATTTATTATTTTATTCTATAAAACCACATTCTGTGGAAAAAAATTGTTCCTTTCAATGTATCCTGAAAATTGTTTCAACCAAATGTCCTATAAAATAAATAGGAAATATTTTCATTAAATACCCCATGATCTTATACCACTCTGATCCTATTATGAATCCATTTTGATAAAAAAATTTTGTTCCTTAATTAAAGGATGAGAGAGATAAAAGTTGAAAAAAAAGTATTCATAAATTAGAACAAAGTTGTAAGTTGAGTCTTTAATTATTAATTTAACTAATTCTCTTTAGCATGTAAGAATTAATAAAAGAGAACTTATAATAAAGACCAAAACGATGCATTATAATTTTGGCCCAAAGCCAATAGATTTGGGCCTATTCTATCGAGGGTGAATCAAGCCCATATTCCACCCATGTGTGTGGCTTAGAGGCAATTGGAGAGTGTTAATTATGTGAAATTGGGATACAAACTAGAGCAGATTTTCCCAAAATTCATTTGTTATCCTTTTATTAATTTCATTTGTATTATATTAATTAATTGTATTTAACTATTTATCATGTTTTAACAGTTTAAGTTTACTTATTTATGTTTAAAATCATAGTTTTATAAAAATATAAAATTTAGACCATCTATTTTTTTTAAAAAAATTTAAGGGTGTAGATAAAATTACAAAAAGATCATAAAAGAAGAAAAATAATTATGAGAGAACCCAAACGCGTTACAAACTTGGGTACTCATAAAATGCCTCCCAAACGCGTTACAAACTTAGGTACTCATAAAATGCCTCTTAAAGTGATGACTCATTTTATGAGGGAAGTTGCTAAAAGGGGCCTAGCTTGCTACAAGTGAAGCATATAATACAGAAGGAGATGTGCGAAAGAAGCCTAGTCTCATATATATATATATATATATACACATATACGTAACAATCATAATTAAAGAGATGAAGGAGCATATATATGTTGTTCTTGTGTCCATGGCTCTACCCAATGGTTTAGTTCCCTTCTTGCTTTGTATGTTACCACCTCCAGAGCCCTAAATACAGAATCTAATTTATAGTGTAAATTACACGATAAATTAGGTTCTACATTTTTGGACCATATAAGTAGAATATATTAGTTCCACGCTGACTAATTGGAAGATAAATTAAAGGTATAGTGCAATAAGACAAGTCTTTTCAAATTGGCATAAGCTTTTTCTTTTTCTTTCTTTTTTTGGATACCATGGCATAAGCTATTTTAATAGAGAGACAAACCTAACACATACTTAATTCACTGATTTCTAATATCAGGCCGTGTAAAGAACTAGCATGGGCTAGCTTGTTTAATGTTTTAAGTAGTTTCTCTATGTGTATATATTAAATATTTCCTTGGTTTTATTCTGTTAGGATTAATTGTTTGTTTTAGTGAGATATAAATTATTTTTACAATAAAATTGCATAATAAATATCAAAATGTGTATAAATTAGATTAAAAAAATTAAAATTACAACATTAGTCTATATTAGA
>JBAGKO010000011.1:12312880-12333633 GCA_037177275.1 Acacia concinna | reverse complement strand
TAGTGAACATTATTCGGCTTGAGAAATTGTCAAAATGTGCTTATAAAGTTGTCATGACGGCCTGATAAGTTGTTAAAATTTCTATAGCGGAGTGAACAGTATTCGGCCTGAGAAGTTGTCAATATGTGCTTACGAAGTTGTCATCACGTTTTGATAAGTTGTTAAAATTTCTATAGCGAGTGAATAGTACCCAGCCTAAGAAGCTGTCAAAACGTGATTACGAAGTTGTTATCACAGTTTGATAAGTTGTTAAAATTTTTCATGGTTGAGTGAACAATATCCACGCAATTTTCAAATTTCTCTCTCCTCTGACATACATGTGCTGAAAGGACAAGGATATGCAAGCCTTTTCTCTTATGAAAATAATATCCTAAAAGTCTCTTAGAACATTTTGGTGAGAATTTAAATTGATGATACTTTTTTGTCAATATATTTGATGTTTAGGACTTTATTGCCATTTTCTCAAAAATCTATCGGACTCAATTAGTTCAAAAGGAAGACTCAATCAAGTTACAATTTCCCAGTTTTTCGCTCACAAGGTTGATCAACATATAGGACACCCTGTGAGTTTCTATGGTTTCATCATCATTTTGATCTTCTTCTTCATGATGATCTAATGCAAAATCTGATACACTATGATTACCTTCATCAATCTCTGCATCAACTTCAATCCCATCTTATGTAATCAGATAATCTGGGTATGATCCAAAGGCTTGACCACGAAACAAGGAGGGCCAAAATATGCTTTCCAAGTAGATCTCACAGCAATCCTACCTCATGTAATCAGATTTTGCATCAGCTCCAAAGCCTTGCCATCATCAGTATGTGTCTTCACCGTCATCATCCGAATCAGATTCTTCAAAAAGTGTTGCAGGCGGCAAGGTAGGACAAGCAGGAAGATGAGGGTTTTTCTAACCTTTTAATGATAAAATGATTATTTAACATTATGTACACACACATACATATCTACACACATATATGTATATTGGTATAAAATTAGTAGATTATATAGGATGTCACAGCCACATATGATGCCATCTAGGATGATATGAGTCTTATGTCAATCCAACGCGGCAGGTCCCGTGAAAAAGATAACAGTAAACTGATGGCAAGGGGCTATTGGCAAAAAACTAGAAGGTTAAAGATGTTAGATTTAAACTTAGAAATATCAGGGGTTACATGTAATTAACACAAAATTTAGGAGGTTTGCATAATTTCTTTGATTTAATTAATCAACATTTGCCACTTTTAAATTATAAATTTTTCAAAGTACTGCATTGTGTACATGTTTGGTTTTATGTTATAAAAATAATCGAAATACGAAATATCAAATTTTCAATAAAACAACTCTTGTAACTTCTGCGAACTTTTTACTCCCTTCGTGATCAAATATAATTCTGGGAGATCATAGTTTTTG
This sequence comes from Acacia concinna, assembly GCA_037177275.1. Lineage (NCBI taxonomy): Eukaryota > Viridiplantae > Streptophyta > Magnoliopsida > Fabales > Fabaceae > Acacia > Acacia concinna. Next base: position 12,332,216 of record JBAGKO010000011.1, on the reverse strand, counting down.
ATAGTTTCCGTGAAACAAAACATACATGCTCTCTATTTATGTAATTTGAAAGCATATGAGGAGAATAGAAGAAAGCAAAAGAAACAAAAGGAAACGAGGGATAAAAGTCATATATCACTACTATATAATTGTCTATTTATTACGTTTTTGTCATATATTGTTTTATATATATAAAAAATTTTTAATAAGAAACATTATGTATAAATTACATATATATAATAGTTGTTTTTAAAAACCGTTATATACAAGTGTATATAATTGTTGTTTGTAAACAACAGCTAAGTATTGTATGTGTTTCAAACACAACATCTATACTAGAGTTCCTCTCTGATGATGAAACATAATATCTTTTGCAAATAATTTATCAACATCATCCCCCAAATATTCATCATTGTTTACTTTCTCTTGAGAAGTATTTTCTACCATATGCAAGAAGATGTATATATCCAAATTAATATAATTTGATTTGATTTACCTACAAATTTAAAAGAAATTGCAATATATAATGGTGATTGAAATAATTGTCAAAAGAGCTTCCGAATGAAAATTAGACTTAAAAGAGCTCCCTAATTTCTAAGAGGGAGCTCTTGGACAATCATTTCACTATTGCAATTTATTCTTTTATAGGTAAAATTAAATGAAATTGATTTGGATGTCTGCAACTTCTTGCATATCATAAGAAATACTGTTAAAGACAAAATACACAATTGTGAATGTTTAAGAGATGATATTGATGAATTGTTTGTGGAGGATTATGAACTATCACTAAATAAGGACTTTAGTATGGATGTTGTATTTGAAACATATCCATAAGATGATTATATTTTAGGATAAAAAATAAATCAGAAATGGGGGACATTAATTCTAAAAGGGCTGATAATTCTGGGGGCATTGATAAATGGACTAAAAAAACAAAATGATGATAATGATCAACCAAAGCAAAAAAAAAAATAGTACAACTAATTAATGATAATAGAGGGGATCAATTGAGAAAGCAGAGAAAGGAATTGTTCAAGGAAAATCCAGAGCCTTCAAAGAATTTATGCCACAACAAATTTAGGAAGTTTTATCAAGGGCTTCTATGGATAGCCGCTAGGCAGCACATGTATAACACTAACAAGGCTAGAGTATCTTATCTAATTTGATCTTAGAAGGCCACCATTTACAAAATTAATCAAGTATAACCTAGGAATGCTTTAACATGTTTCAACAATTGAACGATGACAAGCTATATATAATGCAAAAAATAATGACAAAAGACCTCATTTTCAGCAGAATTAGCCTTAACAGTGTTGCATCATAAAAAAATGTCACCAAAAACTCAAAGCAACAAGCATCAATTTCAATAATTAAGCAAAATTTTTGAATAATTAAGCATATGACAGAAAAACAAGCTACAATAAAAAATAGAGCAACAATGGGGTTTCCATGAATACCAACTCTAGTTACAAAAAGCCCAAAACCCACAACCCAAATAGCAATTTGGGCTATAACCAATCAATTTTGTATAATAGACTATACTTAAAAGAAGAAAGTTCTTTTACACAATTCATAACAAAACTTGTACAGAGTTTTAGAGAACACCAAGTGCAAAATCTAAAATCAATCATGTACAAACTGTCACATATGCTAAAACAAGGAGAATTACAATTTCAACAACAATAGAAGAATAAAGTTTGAAATCGTAAATATAAAATTCATATTTCAAGTTTTAAAAGTATATATGTGATGGTTGTTCTAAATCAACTGTTACATGTAATATGTATGGCGGTGGTTTGATGAGCAATCACCACATATACACACCATCTATATATGACAATTCTTCCAAACCAATCACCATATATTGTGTTCTATTATTTTTTTAAAAAAATACATATATAGCTATTGCTTAAAAATAGTCATATATTACTTTCATACATATATGTGTGTGTCTGTTTTTTTTTTAAAAAAAAGGTGATACATGTTACTATATATTGTTGATTCATTTCATCTTTTTACTTATAGTGGCAGTTCAAATAATTGTCATAGACAATTTGTAACAGTGTCTCTCTACTCTCTAACTAGTTGTGACTTGTGATAATAACGATATTAACGAGTGATAGAAATCAATGGTTGTTTCTGTCCAAAATGGAACAAACTCTTTTATGAACCTCGCAAGTGACTTGGGTTGCTTATAAATCCTGTTTCCAAGGAGTAAAACTAGAATGAGCAAACACACTATATATTAAACTTAAAATATTTGTTAAGATATTATATCTAAGATATAATATCTTAACAATAATAAAAAGACAATATTCGAATTTCAGTCAGAAATGATATCCTTATTTAGTGTCGATCACAAGAAATTTATTACACGTGGTCCATCTTGATCCGGAAGTATTGGAAATTTTGATATCTGCAAACTCCAAGAAAAAAAGGACTTGGATGAAAAAGAATTTTATCACCGTTTTTCCTCAACTTCAATTCCCATCTTAATTAGTTACAAGATGAAAATTTGAGTGGTCCAAGTTTAATGTCTTGTAAAATGTTTTTTTAAATATTTTATTTATTGCGGTTATAAATTGTCAATATTAAATTTTAGTCATTTGAATTTATTAATTAATTTTTAAGTTATTAAATAAATGGTCTGGAAGGGATCGGAATTGGTCCATGAATTTTTCCTTGTCTCTCTCTCTCTCTAGTTTTATCCTGTTTTCCGAAATTCAATTATTCTATTAATTGACGTTTAATTTATTTGTAGCGACTAAACTACTTTTGTGTTGGTTGTAACTTGGTGAACATAAGTAGGGTTTTTACTCAAAGTCCAACAAATCCACATGGTCAAAGTCCCCTTTGGTAAGGGCTCAATGCTTTGGGAGCTTTCATTTAGGTAGCTTAACAAATGCAATAAGCCTGGGGCAAATATTTTTTTCATCACTTCTTTCTGAAAAGTGAAAAAAACCAAAGATAGAGAACCTTCGATTAATAGTTGCATAAGTAATTTTTTGAGTAAAAATAGTAAACACCATTAACTTATTATCGTCCTTCATTATTATATTGCTGTCCATTTCCTAATCCTGGAGATGACATTGCTCAAGGACTTCGAGAATACCTAATTAACCAGACCTTTCATTAGAAAGAGAAGGATTGTATAGTTTTCTCCTTCTTCTACGAAGGTCTTGCCCTAAATAAGCTATGGAGTGGGCATTAATGTGATCCATCTCTTGTACTAAATAGGAGTAACTTATTACATTTGATCGAGATCTGGAAGTCGGTCTCAATTGCCTAACAAATGTAACAAAAAATAAAACGAGCCATTAGAGCTTTCTTTTATGAGCATTTTTCTATTGCTCGATCGGAGTGGGAAGATGTTATTCCACAGGGCGCATGTGATGATCATCACTCATTTCCAACTATTTTTGGCATTCAAATAGCCTTATCGAGTCTTCTTGATCAACACCCAGCGGACATGAATTTTTACGTTATCTTTTTTAAATTAATATTTTTTTCTTCTTATTTTCAAAATAAGTTTAACAAAAAGTCTGGTACTAAATGCAGGCAAATTTCCTAGATAAGGATTAGAATTTTGATTCTCTACGTTGTAAGAGATTATCTCTTAGTGCTAGACTCAACCATATTAGTTGTAAGACTTCCTCTTCTTCTTCTTCTTGTTTTTTTTTTTAGTAGTTTCAGGGTATCCACTTCACACCATAGATTTTTGAGAAAATTGCATTTCAGTCCCGACCAACGAAATATACGACAAAATGGTCCTGTGAATTCTCGTATTTGTAAAAAAATCCTGTGGGACTTTTTTGCAATTAATTTCCTTAATTTTTTAATATTTCTCTCTCCCCTCTAATGACTGACAGCTGACGCGTCTAACGTGTGTCATTCTCTCTCTCTGTGAAGTTGTCACAAGCCTTACATAAAGTTATCAATGGCCTTGCATGAAGTTGTCATGCGTCAGACTCTCTCTCTCTCTCAAGTTGTCACAGGCTTTACATAGAGTTGTCAATGGCCTTATATGGAGTTGTCAATAGAAAGTGCACCTCATTCTCTTTTTTTATTTTTTTTTGTAAATACCATTAGAAATACTTTCTCTCTCAAGTTGTCACAGGCCTTACATAAAGTTGTCAATCGCCTTACATGGAGTTATCACGCGTCAGACTCTCTCTCTCTCTCTCTCTCTCAAGTTGTCATGGGCCTTACATAAAGTTGTCAATGCTCTTACATGTAGTTGTTAATGGCCTTATATAGAGTTATCACGCGTCAGACTCTCTCTCTCTTTATAAAGTTGTCACCGGCCTTACATGGAATTGTCAATGCCCTTACATGGAATTGTCAACGCCCTTACACGGAGCTGTTAATAGAAAATGCCCCTCATTCCCTCTCTCTGTTATTTTGTAAATGCCATTAGAAATATTCCCTCCAGTCCAAAATATAAGAAACTTCAACTAATTCACGAGAAATAATAAGTGTCCTATAGTGTAGACCAAACCATTTTTTTTAGAGAAAGTCTGACACGTGACAACTTTATGTATGGCCATTAACAACTTTATGTAAGGCTTATAACAACTTTACAGAAAAAGAGAGAGAGACTGACGTGTGTTAGACGTGTCAACCGTTAGTTGTTAGAGGGGAGAGAGAAATATTAAAAATTTAAGGAAATTAATTACAAAAAAATCCTGTGAACTTTTTTACAAATACGAGAATTCACAGGACCGTTTTGTTGTATATTTTGTTGGTCGGAACTGAAATACAATTTTCCTTTTTTTTTAAGCCAGTCTAAGACTCGCATTGTCATCAAAGTAAGGGCTTACGATTAAATTGGCCCATGATTGGCAACCAAAAAAACTCTTCTCAGTCTTCTGGACATATTTTTGATGAGACTTGGTAATATCCCATTTCTAATGATCATTGAAATTAAATATAATATGAAGATATGGGGTGATTGGCATTCGTGATTATGGCCGACTATGGGGTAATTGCAAGTCAAACATTAAAAAAAATAATAAATTCCTTTTCTTTCGCCGCCAAATAGCAATATTCCAACCTTCCTTTTCATTCTCTTTCCTGCTTTTTTCGTTTTTTGATCTTTAAATAGTTTAGATTTAATTTTCAAGTAAAAAATAAAATAAAAAGATGGTTCACAAATTTATATTTGCAAACAAAATTTGCATATCTATATATTATTATCAATTTATAATTGCAACTCAAACATGACAAATATTGCATTCCTTAAAAATCTTTATTATTTAGTTTTTTGACTCGGTATTTAATGATGACTTTTTAACGTTGTTAAATTTTCTTACTGTAGTTTAAAAATGTTCATGTTAAATTCTAAACATTTTAATTTGATTATTTATTTTTTTAGAATTTATTATTTTTTTTTAGTAATAATGGTATAAAAGAATAAAAAGTTAAATTTAAGCCATTTAATTATTAATACTGTGGTCATAAAAGAAACAAGACAGGTGACCCCTACGATGCAGTGCGATTCACGTGCGTAAGAAACTAAGAATTTAGCCTGTTAAATAAAAATATTATAATATTTTTGTTTGTGTGTTTTAACTTTTAACCAATTATTCTATCAATTAACTTCTTTATTTGATTGAAAATGTGTAAACTTTGTTGGAAGAGAGTTCAAACTATATGGGAAAGCAAAATTAGTCTCCCATTAATAAAATGATGTGATTCAAATTAGAAAAAGTAAATTAAAGAAGCATTTAATGTAAAAAAATTGTGAAAAAGGAAAATTGAATAAAATCAACCAATAAAAATAATTATGCTGATGGTGTTGATACTATATAGGGAAAATAAAAAAAACAATTAAAATAGAAAAAAAATGTCAAAATGCCCGAATTAAGTGAGTGCGCAAATTTTATAAATTAATAACAACATCTGTATCTTTATTAATAATGTGAGAATTTAGATAAATTACATGGGTAATATGTTTCACAATTTTATATCCTAAAATCTAACACTTGTACTAAGTTTAAGTTTGATAACAAAAATTTCAAAGGTCAATAATAACATTTTCATCTCTGTTAACAATATAAGTATTTAAATTAACACTTTAGTAGCATGTTTTACAACTTCATATCTCAAAAACTAACAGCTAATGTTTAATTTTGTAGGCACAAGTTTAACAAATTAATAGTAACATATGTATCTTGATTAATAACATGAAAATTTAGATTAACAATATCAGAAGCATGTCTTACAAAAATACGAGAGGATGAGAGATGGTTAAGGGCATTTAAGTAATTTTTAAAATTCATCATCCCAAATTCCTCCACAACTTTTGACATGTGATTTTCAAAATTCACATCACCTACTTGTATTTTCTCCATTTCAATTGTATTTTTTTTATCTTCCCTATTACATACTCACTCTAGCAGTTTGATTCTTATTATTAGGCATCAACAGACAAGTACTTTTTGTCATTTTTATAAGGTTTGTTTGTTTTTAAAGAACATTAAGTATTTTTCTATGTCTACCCATATTTATTAAAGGAAATGGAAAAGAGTAATAGTTAAGATGATAATTAGAATTTAGTGAAATTAGTAAGAATAATATTGAAAATTACTTACATTTTATGACGTATTTAATGTTTTTAACTGTTTTTATTGACTTGCGAAAATTATTAGTTGATATCTTATAACAAGACTAGACATGGCTAATCAAAGAAAAGCTAGTTCTATTAAATATATAATATATATGAGTTAAAGTGAAATTTATCCTCCATGTTTTCAGGAAGAAACAATTTTAATCCTAGCTTTTTTTTTCTTGATTGCATTCCTAACGTTATTTATTTTGAGTAATACACGTCCTTACTAAGATATCTATAAAGTTGACTATCAAGTGAGATGTGTTGACAAATGATAAAGTCATATGGTTGATAAGTGAATTAAATAATATAATGTGACTAAATTAGAGAATCTTGATAATTGACAGAATGTGTTTCATTTTTTTGCATATATATAAATATAATTTAATTTCAGTTAAATGACATGTCACATCATATTATTTAATCCACTCATCATCACATGGCCTTATCATTTGTCAACATACATCTCACTTAACAGTTAAATTAACATATTTGTTAGTAAAGATATGAATTTCTCTAAATAAATAATGTTGGGACTGAAATTATACCAAAAATAAGTTAAAACTAAAATTGTTTCTATCTAAAAATTTTCACCTGCACTAGAAGACAAAAAAGGAGCAAACAAAGAAAGGGGGCTCTTTTTACATAATTATTTGTATTATTTTTTTAAAAAATATTTTTAAGAAATTATTAAATAAATTCATATCTAATGATATGGTACTCACTCATCATATCCCTAAATTAATTTCGTTAGGTCATTCTTTTTGTATAATTAATTTTATTATTTTTCACAAAATATGAAATAAATTTATATCTAATATCTTTGATATAGTTTGTTCTGATTTTATTTAGACCCTCCTAACAAAATTAATTTTGGGATATGATGAGGAGAGAACCTGCGCCCTTATATATTGATGGTTTATTTTTTATTTTTTATTTTTTGCCATCAATATATATTGATAATGATTGATATTGATTGACAGGAGGGAAACGATTCATCAGATTTCAAGACTATCTAGTGGGACCTACCTTTTGAAAGAAACCCCCCGAATACGGCCGACGCATTTTAACGTGGGTCCCAGAAAAATAACTGCCTGCTCCAAAGTCCAAACTCGCCTTAAGTGAGTTTCTTGCACCTCAAGTATTAATGGGTTCTCACAAAACACAAGTTTTCTAGAAAAAGATTTAGCTCAAAGTGTGATAATTTATCTCTTATACATCTTATAGAGTACCTAATAAACCAAATATTTAAAATTGGTATTCTTAAATAAGTATTTATCTCTCCTCGGTAATATAAAACATATTTAAATAATTTAATTAAATTAAAAAAATTAGTTGAATTAGCTAATATAATATATATTTTTTAAAATATCCTGATCATTATCTTTGATTCCATCATTTCTTTTTCTCTTTAATTATTATTGAGAGACTATCAATAAAAGTAAATTAAAAATAAATAAATGTTGTCCTATAATTAATATGGGAAGAGTGTATAAATTTTATTAATTTAAGATATATTCATTGGATTAACTAACATTAGGATTCAACAAACCGCACAGCCATCTCTGGCCACATACTTAGCAAGCCAATACACCTTTTAAATTTTGTTTTTTGTCGGAAATATACTTTTAAAAATATCAAGAATTCGCGTCTTCTGGCTAATAAGAGAAATACAATTTTTTTTATGAAACTGTTTTTTTTAAGAAATCTATATATACGATTAATATGCTAATGTATGAGAAATTCACATCAAACTATAACCTCTATGGAGATGTGATGTGCTGAGGGATACTCTCTCTCTCTAAGAGATAGGCTTTGTTCAATACACTAGAAAGTTTGAGTAAGTTAGGTTTTGAACTGATTAAAAGCATGTCTATCTCATTTTAATAAATAAAGTTGTTACGTTGGGATATATACTTCTTTTTGGTGTACGTTACAATGCTGTAAATTTTTATAACATATTATTATGGCCATCTCATTTTTAACAGACACTATATTTGACTTTTTTTTTAATACCACATGAACCATATGTTTGATTCATGAAATATATTAATAATGGCAAAAATAAAGATTCATTAAATATATTTTATAATAATATTATTGAATCTCACATAGTTCAAATAACAACTATTATTGCATGCATGCATTGAGTTAATAATCACATTTTATAACTAAGAAGGACATGTGTATCAAGAAAAGTCATCTTTTTTATATGTCGAGGTGTTAGGTCATTACGTTAGACCAGGGTCACTTGGGGTTAAACCAATAAGAAAATATAAATTTTAAGGTCATTAATACTAAATTATAAAAAAATTGTTTTTTTTTTATAAAATGAGTGAACAACTAGCAGGCCTGGTTTTTTTTTTAAAAAATGGTCCTTATAATTAGGACGGGCAGGCACTAATGACCTGAGGTTACAACGACAAGATTGAACCCGTGACATCCTCCCACTTAGGAGATACCATTACCACTAGGCTACAAGGCCTTAGGTAGCAGGCCCGGTTTTAATTTTAAAAACAACGCTTTTAAGTGAGGAAAAAGGAAGTCGGAAGTATAATAAGTCAGGAAAAAGGAAGTCGGAGGCACTATTTTCTACTTAGAAACTAGTAACATGTATCTTACTCGTATTTCCTAAAAGTTATTATTAACTATACATCTAAAAAAGTTTCTCCACCATAACTCTTGATTAGTCTCAAAATAAGTCATCTAATCATACACTAATCACCAAATCATATTTAATGTTTTCCCCTTTTATTTGAATATTTTATTAGGATTTACAGTTGATTATAGTTAATAATCATCTTCAATTTAGGAAAAAGTGCTCATTTATAAGAATTGCCAAATAGAAATTAAAGCTTTTTAAATTTTGAATAAATATATTTTTGTTAATGTAATTAAATTTGATAGGATTTAATATCCCTTTTAATAACACTTTTTAATAGACTTCCAAAATTTACCATTAATAATAGAATTCATATATCTATTTACAATAGAATTTACAGTTAATTATGGTTAATAATTATCTTCCATTTAGGAAAAAACATTAATGCTCATTTATAATAATTGTTAAATAATAATTGAAGCTTTTTAAATTTTGAATAAATATATCTTTATTAATGTAATTAAATTTAACCGGGTTTAATACCCTTTTAATAACACTTTTTAATAGACTTCCAAAATTTACCATTAATAATATATCTATGTACATTATATGAGTTAACACTAGTTATATGAAATAAAATGTACAAACAGTGAAGTAATATTAAATTTTAATATAAATAATTAAATAAATTAATCATCTTATAATTATTTTCTAAGAAGTTTATTTGTTAAAACTATTGAACAAAGTAATTAAATACGTCAATAGTGATTTTTACTTCAACTTTTTTTTTATTTTCTGTTCAAAATTAAGAAATCTGGCAACTTGCTAAATCTGATCAATAGTAGATTACAGATTGGTAATCACGAAAGATAATAACAAATTGCTTCAAAATCTCACTCCATCAGTCCGATATGATATCCAGAATTCTGACTTCCCGATTGTATAATCAAAAAAGAATTTATTATAAAAAAAAAATTTGACTTCCCCAATTTACCCTCGATGGCCGTACAGCGTCCAAATTACTCCTTCTTCCCGGTGGGCTCTCCTTTCACCATCTTTCTTTGTATCTCTTCGTTTTCCTCTTCATTCGATTCTCTCAATCTTTCAAATCGTCTAGCACCATCCAAAGATTGAAGTTTATAAGCAAAAATGGTTCAAAGCATCGGCTCCATATTTATAAGCTAGCATACTTGCTCTACGTAAGTCAGCCGTTGCTCAATATTCAGTCATCTAGCATTGCTACCGCTGATCGCAAAATCGTCCGGCCACTCGATTTGGGCAAGCAGTGTGCATTCTTCTCTCGTCTCTTGAACAGGAATCGGAGAAGTTAGCCATTATTCTTTCTTGCCAAAGCAGGGCCCACCATTATCATGCATGTAGAAACCTCCTGGTCTTCATCTGCGGACTGGTTTTTCTTGCTCCGCAAGGGTTGATCGAAACCCTTAATTCTTGCGTTGGGGAGCTATTGGCCGCCTTGTGCCCTTCTTCTTAGGCCTACTTCCATAGAAACTTTGTAAGGGTAATATAATTTGTTTTTAATTATAAAGTTTTAAATTTTTGTAAATAAAAAAAATAATTTATATTTTTTAATTTTTTTAAATCTTGATTTAAGGTATTTGGACGTGCGTATAACTCATGAGGAGTGAGGACCTTTTCTTTGCTCAAAACCAGTCTTTAATGGCGGTGGAGGAATTGCTTTCCCCGCTTTGCAGAAAGCGCAAACGAGGGTACGGAGGAAGAAAGCTCATCGTCAATGATAGAGTCGAGGTAATGTCACTCTTCTGAGTATGATTTTCCTGGTTTAAACATTTATTTTTTTCAAAAAATAAAAGACGCAAACTTTTCTTTTAAAGGGTTTAAAAATTTTTCTTTCTACTTTCGGTTATGAATTGCATTTTTTCTTTTCAATGATTCTTTCCCCATTGAGTTTTCGCCATAGTTGTCTCATTCTTCTCTTTACCTTCACTACTTCTCTGTTACCGGTTTCGTTGTTATAAAGGTCAGTTGCGTGTTCACTTTGGCAGTCATGCAAACTAGTCAATTTTTTTTTTTTTTTCCGACCAAGCAGTCATGCAATTTTGATTTCTGTGACTCTTCCCATAACATTGGGGTCATCAGAGAGCTGTTCGCAAGTACCGATGATTTTCCACTTTTAACACTTTTGTTTTATTTTAACAAGGAAAACATCTACCCATGCGGCCATTCTTATCTGAAAGTTTAAAACTTTTCAGGTGAGGAGTACGGAAGATGGCTTTTTAGGTTCATGGCATCCGGGGACTGTTATCCAATGTGGGGAGCAGAAACGTCATGTGCGATACGATAATCTTTTAGAAGGGGATGGGTCAACTTATCTTGTCGATATAGTGGATGTTCCAGATATTTTGGACGGCGCCAGTTCCACGATTTACAATGAACGTGGACTTATTAGGCCAGTACCACCTTTGAAGCAGTTTAGTAATTGGGAACTTCCGTTTGGTCTATGTGTTGATGTGAACTATGCAGAAGCTTGGTGGGAAGGTGTTATTTTTGATCGCAATGATGGGAAGATGGAGAGATCCATAATTTTCCCAGATTTGGGTGATGAAATGAAGGTCCCGATCGATCATTTGCGTATTACTCAGGACTGGAGTGAAGTTACAGAGGAATGGGAGGGACGGGGCATGTGGGTATTTCTTGAATTGGTTAAGGAGTTTGAACAGAATTCTTATCTTGCAGTTTCAGTAAAGCAAATCTGGTATGATGTGCGTGCCAAAAAAGATTTCAGTAAGATTAAAGACTGGACTTGTAATGTGAAAGACTTGTGGAGAGATCTGGTAAAAGAGGTAATTAATGACTACTGTCAACTTACACTGAGAGATGCTCTCAAGGCCATTAATCATTCAAAAGACCACTTGCTAGAAGCACCAGAACCAAAGTCAGGTGAACCTACTGCTGATATTCACTTAAATCTTGAAAAAAATTCAGACAAATTTCATTCTGTTTCAAATTTTGATAATGGGTTAACTAGCAAATCAGATGTTCTTTATGACGCTGGTCATAATAATGCATTTGTCAATTGCGTAAGTTTGGCCGAGAACCATTTGAGAAAAGGTGACTCGTCAAATTTCTTGGATGCTGATCAAAACAGTGGTAGCATCATTCATACCCAGGGGAAATATGATTTGGAGACTTTGGGGGAGAGAGTGTCAAATGTGCCTATGGCATTAGACTTGGACACGTCCTTCCCTGAGAATGAAGGATTGGTGCAGCAGGAATCTATATCAGCAGGAGCAGAGATCTTACCAGATTTTCCGGAAGGAATTTATGGGGAGGATGCTGGTACTGCTGGTGAAGTAAATTATGGTGATGGGCCATATAAAAGAAATAGACAATGGGGATTATCAACTCGCAGAAGGTCAACTCAATGGAAACCTCTGATACTTTCTGAAGTTAAACTCTGCCCTGATTCTGTTCATCAATATGCACTTGCATCTGGGAGGAAGATCAGGGAACAACTGAAGACAAATGTCAGAAAACACATTGCATATCTTGGATGGAAAATTGAGTGGACGCAACATCCTAATAATATTCAACGACAAAGACAATATAGGTACACCTCACCTGAGATAGAGGGAAAACAGGTAGTTTACTTGACACTTCGTGAAGTCTGTCAATATATTGAAAAGGACACCGATATGGACTCTTTGTTGTCCAAAGAAGATCAGAGAAGGACGAATTCAATTGACAGTAATGTTTCACATCCTGCAATTTTGCCACCACCTCCTGTTGAAGACATAGTTGAACGCGAAAATTACCCTGAAGCTGTTTTGAGATATTACTTGCTTCCATTAGAGAGTGGCCACGCAGCTGTTAAAAGGATTGTGGTGCCAAAGGCAAGAAAACACCTGTTAACAGAAGGATGGAGTTTTGAGAATCCAACAATAAAAGGAAGGGGAGTTATCTACATTTCACCACAAAATCAGCGTTTTGGATCACTTCGAGTAGCATGCAGAGAATGTATTAAACAATGTCTTCCTAAGTGGATTAAGCCTGGAATGATACCTCTGAATGTTTCAAGAATAAATGAGGAGAACACTGGTCTGGTTGACAGTGATGACTTATTGTGCTGTGTGTCCCAGTTGCTTCAAAAGGAGCCCGAATTGTATAATGTAAATGGTGCACCAGCAAGCGGATCAATTGGGCAATGCAAGTCTAAACGCTCAAGGAAGCTAAATTCCCAAGATAATCAGAGAGAGATGTATTATACAACTGACAGCGATATCTCACTTCCTGCAATTTTGCCTCCCCATTCTGCAGAAGATGTAATTGAACCTGAACCTTGTCCTGAAGCTGTTTTGAGATATTACTTATATTCATTGGAGAAGATCCCCAAGGATGTTAAAAAAGACATGATCCTAAAGGCAAGAAAACACCTGTTAGCAGAAGAATGGAATTTTGAGTATCCAACCACAAAAGGAAGGGGAATGATCTACCTTTCACCACAAAATGTGCGTTTTGGCTCACTTCGAGTAGCGTGTGAAACCCATATTAAAGAATGTCTTCCTAAATGGATTAGTTCTGGAATGATGCACGTAGACGATTTGGACATAAATGAAGAGAAAATGAGTCAAGTTGACAGTGATAAACTAGCGTCCTATGTGTCCCAATTGCTTCAAAAGGAGCCCGAATCGTCTGATTTAAATGAGGTACCAGAAAGCAGATCAACCAGGCATTGCAAGCTCAAACCCTCCGGGAATCTAAAATCTAGGCCATCTAAGCCCCAGAAAAAAAGATTGCCTATTCGGCTACAAAGATCAAGCAAAAGGGTGCAGAAGGTGTGTGCCCCTTGTTCATCAAACCAGAAAGCTCAAAATGTCCTGTCCTGGTTAATAGACTGCAACGTGTTGTTACCAAGGTCTAAGGTCCGTTACAGAGCAAGAGGCACAGGCTATCCTATGGCTGAAGGGCGAATAACTCGTGACGGAATCAAGTGTAGCTGTTGTCAGAAGCTATATAGTATTGGTGGTTTTGAAGGTCATGTAACTGGTCAACGTAATTGCAGGTCAGCAGCTGCTAATATTGTTTTGGAGAATGGCGAGTCACTCCTGGATTTCCAGAGGCAGATAATGAATGAACATAGGACAAGAGGAACTACAAAAACACCATCGAAAAAAAGTGCACATCTAGAAGACAATGATGGCATTTGTTCTGTTTGTCAATATGGTGGTGAACTAATATTATGTGATAACTGCCCATCTTCTTTTCATAAAAACTGCTTAGGTTTGGAGGTAGGTTATTTATTTTATTTTCGTAAAATATTTCAGTTCAGCACTTACGTGTCAATGAATAAATTTTGGGCCTTGTATTTCATTGGACTGCTTTTCTTTTTCCTTATCCAGGATATCCCTGAAGGTGACTGGTTTTGCCCAGCCTGTTGTTGTGGAATTTGCCACCAAAGTAAAACTGAAGGGTCAGATGGAGCAACGCTTTTGACTTGCAGTCAGTGTGAACATAAATGTAAGATAAATACATCATTTACACTTCAATTTTCGTGGTGGTCGTGATTTCTTTTACGTCTGTAGTTATGCGCATATAAGGAGATCAACATAGTAATGTTTATGATATTATTCTTGCTATGCAGATCATGCTAAATGCATGGGGAAAATGTCTGTAACAATGTCAGTTAGATATCTGAAAAATTGGTTTTGTGGAAAAAGTTGTGAAAAGGTACCGTAAACTCTGCTTCCTTTTATCTTCTTTGAATGAGTAACTAAGTTGTGTTTTTCAGACACATTGGTAGTTGAAATTATCTCCTTTACCAAAAGAAATTTAAATCATTTTCAAATTATTTCTGCGTTTGTGATTCTATTTGACAGTTTCACATGATACATACTTAGCATGTGTTTGGATGATCGACTGTTTGTCTTGGAGAGAATTAAAATTAGGTAAAAAATATTTAGAAAGAACGAGTTTGATGTTTAAGAATGCTCATACAGAAATCGTGTTAGCATTTTATTTGGGCAATATGTTATGTATCAGTTCATTTTGGCGTCTAATTACAAAAAGAAGCTGCACTAGTGAAAAGTTTCTTTGGCCTTGACTGTTAATATTATTACGAGAGGAAAACATTACTTTTACCCTTGACAGGAAATGCTTCATCACGGATTCTATATATATAAATTTATTTATTTATAGCAGAGCAAGCAGATCTTTGCCTTCCAGCAATCCAAACACATTCCTGATGCTTGTTAATTTTTCAATTAACCCCTTGTTTGCCGCAAATTTTTATCTTATGATACCCACTTTTATTAATGGCTCCCATAACTGGTAAGAACTGATACAAGGCTTTGGTAAAGAGTAAATCTTATTAAATATAACTGACAAGAAGATAATGGAAGTTTAATATCAGATAAATATAATAGAGCATGTAATTGCTTCTGTACACTAAAAGCTTAAAGGAACCTAATTTTGCTCTATTTCGTTTTATATGTTTTTTTTTTGGCAGATATATGCAGGCCTTCACAAACTATTAGGAGAACCTGTTGCAGTGGGCGTGCACGATTTAAACTGGACGTTGCTGAAGTGTAGTGACTATGAGACTTGTGATCATGGGAATGGTGGAAATGACCTAGATGTGGAGAGTTACAGCAAACTCAATGTGGCGCTTTCAGTGATGCATGAATGTTTTGAGCCCTTGAAGGAATCTTACTCAGGCAGGGATGTCGTGGAAGATGTTATTTTCAGCAGACGGTCAGAAGATCTAAGTCTCTGAATTGTGTTTCTAATATGTTTTTGTTAGAAGTTTTGGTGCATTATGTTTGAGTTGTGATTCACGCTTGAAACATCATGCATTGAATCTATAAATTAGTGGCTCCTTTTTTGTTGTATCAGGAATATTAAGATTCCACTAAGTCGTTACTATAGAAATTGTTCCATTTTATCCAGTTATGAAGTTTGGTGGAAATACCCTAAAGTCATCGTTGATGACTAATCACTTATATTCTTTTTAACAACTTTCTTAACTGCTGATAACTTCTATCTTCTTTGGCCTATCTCTTTCCTGTAGATGAAATTTGAATAAGGTTCATCTAGTTAATTTGTTTACATTGATGCAAGGTTCTTTGGAGTAAGGCATGATTTCTGTTTCTGTTAAACTTTGTAGGTCAAAACTTCATCGGCTGAATTTCCATGGTTTCTATACCGTACTTCTGGAGAGAAATGAAGAAGTGGTAACTGTAGCAACGGTTAGGTAAGTGTAGGATCTGCTATAATAAAGTGCAGGCTTTGTGAGATTATGTATTCTATTCTATTTGAGCTGTAACTTTGAAATTCCTTTCTAGTTTTGTCCAATTGATAGACTATTTCCATTTCCAGGGTCTATGGAGAGAAGGTAGCTGAATTACCTCTTGTTGGTACCAGATTTCAGTATCGTCGCCTTGGAATGTGCCGCATTTTAATGGATGAGCTTGAAAAGGTGATCCCTAAAGCATATTTATATATACATATTTTGAACGATTGTTCCTTTGCCATACTCATTTTCAAGTTATTTATTTCCCTTCATTGGAATCTTATTTTTAAGGCAGATCTTTAACCCAATGTTTTCCTTACTGTGGGAATGTGGACAGGATATAGGGGGGCATTTAACGCCATTAAACAAAATAATTTAAAAATTAGTAGTTTCACATCAATTGAGCTCAGAGAGTTTAGATCCAAGTTCGTTGTCATTGTACCTGAAGTTTACAAACTTTTTGAATGGTTCTTCTGATGGTCAATAATTTACCACATTCTTTGATATTTGTGGTTGTTGCTTCTATATATTATACTTTGTTCAAGTGCTTTTCTAGTAATTTCATTTGGCTGTTTCTTTTAAATCTTGTATCTAATTATGCTATCAAATAACCTGACACAGCATGCAGTCTTTTTAGAAAGCAGTGAATGAAATTGAAAAGGGTTGCTCAGTTATGATGTTGGCTACGATGGTGAAACCAATTAAAAAGAAAAAATATCGTTTGGTCTGTTATAAATAAAAGTGAAGTTCTACAATTCAATTATTTTTTCTTAAAGTTTTTTATGAGATTTCTTACTTAAATCTATCATCAGAGGCTCATGGAACTGGGGGTGGAGAGGATAGTCTTGCCTGCTGTTCCAAGTGTGCTAGACACGTGGGTCAATTCTTTCGGCTTTTCAAAGATGACAAATTCTGAGAGATCACAGTTTCTGGACTGTACTTTTCTTGACTTCCAAGATACCGTCATGTGCCAGAAACTTTTGACCAAGAATCGTCCTGCTCTTGTTTTGTCAACAGGTTTGTACTATTTTATTAATCCTGTTGGTCACCTTGAAAATGAGAAAGAAAGTTTATCAAGTTTTCTTTTTGGCTGAATCACTTCATCTTGCAGAGAGCAATACAAAAGCACCTGAACCTTTATCTGTAAGTGGTGGTACCGGTTTTGATCATCAGTCCAGTTTGGTATCTGAAGTATATCATCATCAGGCAGAAGAGATTGACAGAAATGAGACGCTGGATCTGCAAATAGTGGAGTATGTCCTACCTCTATCTACTTTCTAACTAAGCAAAAAGACGAAATTATAACACTGTAAATGTTTTCTTTGTATTTTTAAATAAAGGGTAACCTGTGAAAAATGCTCAGTGCATTACTTGTTTGTAATGCTCAGAGCCTCTTGCAAATCAGTATAGAAGAATGACTCTGTAATGTCTTTTTAGTTGATGATCAGAATAAGTCGTCTTGAAATTTTATCTTTAGCAGTTGGTTATATGATATGGTATCTGACTAATGTGATTTTTGGCAGTGCTTTTGCCGGCAACGATGGTCATCTTGGTAATTATGCCCCGATCCCAGTTAACATGGTACTTTCATCCGAGTCTTCAAATTGCTACAAATATTATTATTATTTTAAATAAACTCTCTGCAAGAAGAAAGACTGGATAACTCTTAATATTGGAAAGCTTCTTCTAATGCTAGAAGTTGTGTTTAGCATCGCGCGCGCGCACACACAGAGAGCTTATCTGTCTCTGATTACACTTCATGCATTTCTTTGGTTAAACTTAAAGCAGAAGGTTTAGATTAAGATAATTTTACATGCATTTTTGTGACTGGTTCTTTTGGTGCATATATATATAGGTGAAGCCGGCGAATTCTAAGGGCAAACGATCACAGAATGGAAACATTCCAGAATGCTCACTTGAACATGGCCACCGCCCAAAACTACACGTCTCCGCCAGTAATGCGACTCCATGTAAGTACTACGAGAGAAGGAAAACAAGCAACAAAGAGATAAGAACTCATTTAGAAAAGTTGGCCATTGAAGTCACTGAACAATCTTCTTGGTTTGAGCCACATATTGGGAAGGAGAATTGAAGATAGGAGGTTTGAACAAATTAAATAAGGCATCACCAATAATAATTTGTTTTTGCGTGCAAAGTTGTTGAAGTGCATATAATTTTCAGTTCAGAGCCTTGTGATTCTTTTTTAATGCATTTAGGATCTCACTTTGTGTGTAGTCTAACCCACTTATGCCATCTAATTAGGTTGAGGTGGTTTTGTGACTCATTTGGAATTGATGAAAAATGAACAGCGAGAATTATATATATATATGAGGCTCAAAACTACAACTTGCAGAGCTGCCAGTGTAATTAGTCACATTGATTAATTAGTTGAGTTTGGAATGGTTTTGGAGGCCGGATGTTATTATATGCACTTGAAAGCTAAAGATCTTTTGTTGTTTGGGGGACTCATGAGGCTTCTCCAGCCAAAATGAGACATGCCCATTCTATTTTAGAATTGTATGTTATTTTATTTCAGGTTTTTGAACATGAAAAAGTAATTAAACTCTTAAAACGTTTGGAATATATTCTTTGTTTGTGTTGCTTAATTTTTTATCATTGATTTATCTTTAATAGGAATCTTTGATCTTCACATATAAATACTCTTATAGTTTACTTTTAATATAAAAAATAAAGTTAGCTCAAAAGCATTTTAAGGGATATGTTACATTTATATATGCGTTATTCTTTAAAAAAAAAATACAAACATTGAGTTGTGAATTTTATAATTATAACATAAAAACGACATTTAAATTAAAAACTAGAATTTTACACAACAACAACAACAACAAAGCCTTAATCCCACTAGGTGGGGTCGGCT
>JBAGKO010000011.1:12290247-12311290 GCA_037177275.1 Acacia concinna | reverse complement strand
CAAACGAAACCCTTTCCCCTCCAGAGTCTGTCTCCACTTTTCAAGTAAAGAATTAATTTCCTCCCTCGAATTAGCCACAAATTAAAAAAAAAAACCTTTCATGTATGTATTCAAATTTTAAAAGAAATACTCATGAAAATAAATATAACGATCCAATAAAGAAATATCACATTTTTAAATTAATACTTCCCGCCTTAATTTTAAAAGTTAGTTGGAAATTTAATTTGGATATAAATGTAAGACCCTTATCTATTTTGTCTTTTATATTTAACCACTTTTTCTTAAACTACCCCTGTCAACATTCTCTTAATTATAATTAGACATCACATTGATTCTTAAATTTGTAATTTTTCTTAACTATAATTTCTTTTATTTAATTTAACTAATATCCTTAATCTCTCAAAAAAAAATAACGAAGTCTTATTTTTAAGACAGAAGGGAGTAACAATTAAACAGCATTGTCAAGTAGTGTTTTCATTTTTATTTGTTTTTCTGATTTTCGGTCGATATTATATTGATTTTAGATACAAAAACTATGACGTAAAATACAACTTCAACACACGAAAATTATGCAAACGATCAAAACAGTAAAATTCTATGTCCTCAAGAACCATTCGAAGGAGAACCAAGATTAAGGATCTGATATATGTAAATCATCCCTGATTATAGGAATTGATATGTCAAGGATCAACATCTTCCCTATGTTTTAGAACGGGTAATCAGTATCATTATTTAACGAAATATACAAAATTTATATCGATCGACCACACTATGAACCAATCATAAATAATATGAAACAAAGAAGTAGAATGTTTCTTTAAATAATATTTGAGAGGTTGAGGCAAATAATAATAATGATGAAAATATATTATTTGAGAGGATTGATATAGGAAGAGAATAAATAAATTAAAAGTGACCACCCATATTATTCAAATTGGTGAGTGCCATTAGTGGAGGATCAAGCATGCCCTTTAATCCATATAATAAAGTCTTAAGGTAGCCCCACATACATAATCCAGACTGCTTTGCATTATTGATTTCTTGGGAAAAAAAAATCATAGTAGGTAATTTTATTTAAAAACTTATTAAAAAGACTCAGATAATTAACTACAGTTGTAATCTATCTTCTTTTCATAATAATCACGGAATGAACGGTGCCCAAGAACGTCTCTTTGATTATCTGGATTCCATGATTTATGCATAAATTGTTGGCGTTTACTTTCTTTAGATAAACAAATCATAATGTTTTTTTGTACATTATTATTTGACTGTGATGTCACCTTTTATTCTATGAACTGTGGTGCTTTTTTTTTTTTCCCCCAATTTAAGTCTATGTCTCATGGCCATTTGTTTTCAACTTTTTAATGAGAAAATGATTTTTAAAAAATATGAGACAACAACAAAACTTTATTTCACTTGGTGGGTCAGCTACATGAATGGAAATAAGATGATTGTGCATATTTTTTAAATGATAAAATTAAGGGAAAAGCAAACCCCAGTCTCTATAGTTACATATATGATTACTATTAAATGTTCTAAATTTAAAGAGTTAATATAAGATAAAAAACAAAGTGTAAGACAATATAATCATGTTTTAGCCCTATTCATCAGTTAAATATAAAGTAATTAAAAATGATTACTTTTAATCATAATTACAGTCAATAAATATTGCTGGCAAAGCAAAGCAGAATCAGACGGAAACGGAAATAATAATATGATCAAACAAGTTTAGTATTTGTCACTATAAGCATTGCAATATCTTTTTGATGACCTTAAAATGTATTTTATTTCTCGTTCCAAAAAAAAAAATTGAAGTGAATATAAAATATAAATTAAGCAGGACATATGTAATATCATAGCTAGGATATTATAAATTTTTAAAATTTCAGGATGCATATATGAAGATATGTATATACGCTTACATATCTATTCATAAAAAAATAACTAAATGAAAATTTAAACATGAAAACAACAACACTTTTTTTAAAAAACACATAATATTATAGCTATCATATAACCCTTTGGTCTTACTTTAAAAACTCATAAATTTTTTATTTCATAGTCAAAATTTAAAAAATGCTTATTTTAACATGACATAGCATACAGAATATGATGATGATAAAGAAGAAGGAGGATCAAGCTTTCCCTACAATCTTTTGAGGAGGACAAAGGATGATGTTCTAAGCATGTAGTTGAAGAAAAGCAAAGAACAATTTGCTTTTTAATTTTTATCAAAAAGAATCAAACCAGCTTCCCCCTTTTAGCACATGAAAGATCCAATCCTTCTCACTACTAGAACCTACAAAGGAGGCTACCACTTAATTTCACTCACCTGCCACATTCTTCTCTCAGTTGAAATCTAGTTTAATTCAGTCTTCCTTGCTAACAAGTTTCTAGTAAAATTATTTCTCACAACTTTGGATTTAGAGCCTGATTGCTAAAGGCGTATCCCAGCATTTTTCAGCGTTGCCTTTAAAAAATAAAGAGCTTTCAGTGTCTGGTAGCTACTTATAGTAATAAATTACTTATGTCAATAACTAGCTTATAAAGATAAATTGAAAAAAATTATTTATAAAAAGAAATTACTTTTTCTATATTTCGTAAGTCATTTTTTTTTACTCAAATCTAAAAACAAGTAACTTATTATATTTTTAATAAATCACTTTTTTTACTCTCAATTTAAACATAATTAATTTATAATAAATTACTTATTTTTATAAGTTACTTATCATAAGCCATTTATAAAAATAAGTCTTCCACGCATGTTTTTAAACTAGTCATCCTTGATTGGCACTTTCTTTCACAGTAATAATTTTCTCCATCTAAACTTCAATGATTGCACATAGACCTGAAAAAGCAAGTGCCTTTTTGACAAATTAGATCACAAACTACTCCAAAAGAACTCACAGTATTCGAACGTGGAATTATGATCCTGGGGCTTTCCCATTTATGAACGCCACTCTGGTGAAAATTAAGCCAGGACAAAAAGAAAATGCTAACTTTTATAAGTCATCTTGCTCTTGCATGACATGCATGTGTAATTAGTAATATTGATGTTGGAGTAATTTTTTTTTTCTTGCTGAAAAATTTGTATGTAAAATCACCTAATGATCACCAAATCAGTACTTTCGAGCCATATTTTCTCTCACGAGATCATGTTCATATTCGCACATAACAAAATCCCACGCCGTTTCTGTCAGAGAATTTCTTTACGGTTTACACCACCTCCATAAGTCCATAACCTCCCATTTTCTTTTTATATTTCAAAACAGTTCAACTTCCTTCTTGTCTTTTCCTCCTCTCTCCCCGCGCCTTTGGGCTTCCACTATTCTCTGTTTCTCTATCATAAGGTGCTGCAATGGCTTCTTGCGGCGTTTTACGCTCATTTCTTGCTCTTCTTCTACTAGTTTCTCTTCAATGGCGTTTAGGTGCATCTTTTTTACACTTCAGAAATCACCACCACAACAACAACCTCTCACACCACCATCATCATGGACACATGATCCAAGCCAACAAAGCTTGTGATTTGTTCGTGGGAACTTGGGTTCGTGATGAAGCTTACCCGCTTTACCAATCTTCTGACTGTCCAATGATTGACCCGGAATTCAACTGTCAGATGTACGGTCGCCCAGATTCTGATTACCTCAAATACAGATGGAGGCCCCTTGATTGCGAGCTCCCAAGGTAAAAGAACGACGAGAAAAGGCTGAAATGAAGTCTCCCAGAACAGTAATGTTCTATTTAATCGTACTGCATTGTGCTTAAGTTGGTATGATCTTTGTGGTATTATGCTGCATAATAGTCTGTGTGGTTTCTGTAAAATTCTCATGGCCGGTTCAATGGCCTCTGAGTTCTTAGTTTTCTGTAAAATCTAGATGTTTTATCCTGCACTGTGTTTGTCTGAATGGTTTAGTGGCATTTTTATGGTAGGTTCAATGGGATTGAGTTTTTGCTGAACATGAGGGGGAAAACTGTGATGTTTGTGGGAGACTCACTGGGACGCAACCAATGGCAGTCATTAATATGTATGATATATTCTGCAGTACCTCGTGCAAAAACTCAATTGATCAGAGGAGACCCACTCTCAACCTTCAGATTCTTGGTGAGTCTGAAATTTCTGAGCAATCACATACATCCACTTCACATTTACACGCAATTTTCATTTCCAGCAAGATTTTAGTCCATATTATCTCTTACACATTTCTTCTCTGAGCTAAATTAACATGCAGATTCCTTAGAAGGAAAAGAATGGGCAGTTTTGCA
This sequence comes from Acacia concinna, assembly GCA_037177275.1. Lineage (NCBI taxonomy): Eukaryota > Viridiplantae > Streptophyta > Magnoliopsida > Fabales > Fabaceae > Acacia > Acacia concinna. The sequence goes on along the minus strand of JBAGKO010000011.1, from coordinate 12,307,027 downwards.
GAGGCTAAACAGCTCATTCTTTTTTAAGAAGGAAAATGAATGAAATAACAAACAGTGCAGTTTCCAAGCAGCTAAACAATTCGTTTCCTCTTTGTTCTTCTTAATTCAAAAGCAGAGAGCTAGGGTCATATTTTGAAAGTGTGTTACAGAGGGGACCAAAATCCAAACCTACTGCCAGGCTTTGCGTTGAAAAAATTACAACCATTGTTTGTAGAAAGCAAACTAAGAAAAAGTAAGCGTTGTACAGCTGTAAGGCCGAGCAGACCCTAATAGTTATGGTGTGTGCAGGACTATGAAGTGGCACTTTCATTCTACAGATCTCCATATCTGGTAAACGTTGATGTGATCGGAGGCAAGAAAATTCTAAGGCTTAATGAGGTAGATGGGAATGGTGAGGCGTGGAGGAAAGCTGATGTACTGTCCTTTAACACAGGGCATTGGTGGACTCATGAAGGATATATTCAAGGGTAACAAACTTATGGAACCAAATATCAAATTGCAATCAGCGTTTAAATACTTTACTATGAATTGAGTTCTTTTATCAAATAAGTGCAGATGGGATTTCGTAGAATTGAGAGGAAAATTCTATCCAGATATTGACCGTTTGGCAGCTTTAGAAATAGGTCTCAAAACTTGGGCTACTTGGGTGGATGCTAATATTGATAGAACCAGAACTAAAGTGTTCTTCCAGGCCATTTCTCCCACACATTACAAGTAAGCTCTCCCCCCCGGCCTTGAATTGCTTTTCCTCTTGCAGACAGATTTTCATGCGGATCCTACTCATAAAAAATGACTGAAACAGTTCGTTGCCAAAATAAACGGTGATTTTTAATATATTTGTTCATTAAACCAAAACAATTCATCATTATTGCATTGTCCGAAGCTTGATTGATTTTTGGGCTCCATGATTGTGAGTTGTTGCAAGTGGGGAAGGATCACCAAGCACTAGAAATTTGCGTCTACGGGATGAGTTGTCGTTAGCTTTGAGAGTAGGACCCCGTTTTGACCCTGTTAGGACTTCACTACTTTCACATTTACGCAAGTCCAGAGTGTGAATTTGTCGGCGCTATAAGTGCTTATGTTGCTAATTAGGACTATAATAGGAGTCTTATGCATGAACAGACATGATGATTTCCTCAAAATAATAGAATTTTAGAGCTAAAACGTGCATTTAAGCTTTAATGTCAACATTTTTTAGTTGGTACTAGAAAAAGAAAATCAAAATAATTTCGCTGTCAGATTTAAATTGCAGTCTTGCTAATTAAGAGTTTCATGCTTTCATTGGCCGCTGTTTCAGAGGGGAAAAAAAATCTTAGGTACCTACATAAAATATGAGAGATGCTAAATGACATAAAATGAGAACCCGGCACACAAGAGTTTCTATTTTTGGGTACGGATAGGACCCAGAAATAAATGACATGTTTGCAAAGAAAAACAACTTGTTATGGAGTGATTATTATATGTCGTTTAATCTTATTTTTCCATATAAAATTTAAATGAGGTGTTACCCTATATTTAAAATTCTCGTCTTCGTCATGACGTTAATTTTTGACAAGCTAAACAATCAGGTCCCATCAAAATTTTAGTTTGTGGTCCATATTCATAATTTTAACCTTTGTAAATCATGTAAAGGTGCCTTTTAGTCGTTCTCAAAGGCTGAGCAGCACAAAAAGAAGAATTTTTAGTTTTTTACACTTATCAGATGTCCCGATTCCTAATAAACTTGGAGAAAGCTGTTCTCTTTTCTTTATTTATTTAATTTTTTTTTCATTTTTTCGTTGGGGGCAGGATAATTAATCACCGGAACGCATGCCTGTCAAAAGAGGGGGGTTGATGTAAAATCGTTGTCGGCGGAACGACTTCAAACACATGCATTTTTTTTCCCCAAATAATGGACCTTTCTGAATTATCTGTAAACTTCAAAGATACAAGACAGTTTATCTCAACCCAACCGTATGTTCCCACATTTAATTGACAACTCATATGCAACTCGTGGAGGGGAAAATCTTCCATACATCATAAATATACTATAATGTGAAGGGATAGGACAGTGAGATTCATTTAGATGGAAACCCCGCCTCTTTTTATTGAAAGGTCACAATTGAATATTATAATGTGAAGGGATATGAGGACAGTGAGATTGAAACATTTAGATGGTCTCTATCTGTAACATTATGCGGTTCGCTTTGTAGTTTAGAGTCTATATCCCCATCATTGAAAAGGCTTTGTATTATTATTACAAAGACCAAATCCATCAGCCTCCACTAACTGCATTAAAACTGCAGGTCCCTAATGTATAGCACTGTAGCCCAGGGGCTGGAATATGTAGGGATATCAAGAAAGAAGTGTTATTATAATGAAATCCATCATTTAGTTCTCTATTTGCAATTTTTAGTCTAGTCCAATAATTGAATCTGCTTTAAAAATCTGTTCATCTGGCTTGCAGCCCCAGAGAATGGAATGGGATAGGGACAACAGAAACAACAACAAAGAATTGTTATGGGGAAACAGCACCAATCAGGAGCAGAACATACCCAGGTGCATATCCAGAGCAGATGAGGATAGTGGGGATGGTGATAAGGGAAATGGCAAGGCCTGCTTATTTGCTTGACATTACAATGCTATCAGCTCTGAGGAAGGATGGCCATCCTTCCATTTATAGTGGTGACTTGAGTGCTCAGCAGAGGGCTAAACCTGACTTCTCTGCAGATTGCAGCCATTGGTGCCTTCCTGGCTTGCCTGATACTTGGAATCAACTCTTCTATACTGCCCTGTTCTTCTTCTAAAAAGTTGTGTTCTTCTGCTGTACCGTTTTAATTATTAGGTGCTGATAATTCTTAGTTGAGGGTTGAGTAATTGCAACTCCTCCTCTAAAGTACTGCTTATGTAGAAAAAAACAAAGTTTTCTTTTTTGCTTGTTGATGTAAAATGATAGATTCCAAAAAATAATTTGCTAGCTCATTAATAACTAAACCAATGTACACTGAAAATTCAGAACTATCTGATTCACACTTTCTTGTCCGAGATCAGAAAATGGCTGCAGCACCAAAGGCCTTAAGTCTAGTGGCATGAATTCTTACCTATAATTAGTAGGTCATGGGTTCAATCCCCCCGGTAACTCATGCCATCCCTTGTAACTTCCAAAAAAAGAAAACAGAAAAAAAAAGAACATGGCTGCAGTGTGAGCCTGAACTTGATCAAGTCATACTATTTTTTTGCCTTTCAAGTCGTTTTCTTTTACTACAAGAATATATGCTTAGGTAATTGTATATTAGTAACTTGCCACTCGGATTTGGATAAAGTTGATGAATGAGCTTTACAGCGTGAAGATATCCATCCGGTAGTAGACCACAAGTTCACATTAAACTGATAACTGAAACAGAGAACTTAACTTGGAATCGGAAAGCCAATATATTTCAATAAAGTTCAGATCACGGAATTCAAAATAAGTACAAGATGTAGTTACCAAAACACTACTACCACACCATCGGGCAGACGGCCTTTTATCTATCTATATATATATATATATCTCACTGCCTGGATTAATAATACAGCAGGCTATAGCTTTTTCTGAATTGTACCGTTCATCATCCTGCAATTATTTATTCCTTTTTTTTTTCCAGCATCAGCTCTGGATGGCCACTCCAAGAGAATTAATTTCCATTTTAGGGATTATCTTCTTAGGTCCTGCGGTGTTGGTGGGTACAGAGTTAACCTGCTTGTCATCATAAGCAGAGAGATGAACTCCAAGTGCTGCTCTTCCAGAAGGATCTAGATTGTTAGACCAGGTAGCATCCCACTCTATTGCCTTTTCTGTGCTGCATGCAACACTAGCTCCTCCAGGAACGGTAAGCCGAGCCGAGTTCTGCAGAAACCATAGTCACACAAACATTTAGAAACTAATAACACAAAACATGCTTTGTTAAGATTTGATCTAATTCATTACCTGTGGGAAGAACCTCTCAAATATCATTCTGTAGTAATAGGCTTCCTTTGTACAAGGGGTGTTATGAGGATAAATGTTTGCAGCATTAAGCATCATTTTATCAGTCACCTGGAATGTGACGAACCAATTGTAAGCTCCAGAGATCATATATAGAGTATATATATAATAGCAGGAAACAAGGGATTGCTTTGGAAATATGTTTTTTGTGTTCATATTTACATATTTTGCAGCATGGTCTCTAAGGCCATCGATCCAACCATAGCCAACTCCGTCACTGAATTGTTCCTTCTGCCTATACAATATGTGCTGCACAAAATTTAAAAGAAAAAAAGAACAGATTTTAGTTTCATCAATTAATACATGAACTGGAGAAATCCCAGAAAATAGCATAGTACGTTAGGCAGATAGGGTTTCTCCTCATCATCAAATGCTCTCCTGAGGGCCCATTTCTCAATCCTTCCTTCTTCTGGGTTTATCTGCACAGATTAAATTGTGTGAGCTCGAAAAAAAAAAGTCACAATACTTTTGATCAATCTAACAAAACCTGATGTTTTGTTCATACCATTTTGTACTTGGGATCAATGTTCATGGCAACATTGATGAACTCTTTGTCCAAAAATGGCACTCGAGCTTCAAGACCCCAAGCAGAAGTTGCTTTGTTGGCTCGCAAACAATCATATTTGTGAAGTGCTTTGATCTGCACATGGCCAAAAATAAAAATGGAAAATAATTTAGAAAGAGGGAAATCTACCATGAAGATAAGGATTGTGATAACAACAATAAATCAGTGACCTTTCTGCAAGTTTCCTGGTGGAACTCCTCTTTGTTGGGGGCCTTGTGAAAATACAGATACCCTCCAAAGATCTCATCAGAACCTTCTCCAGATATAACCATCTTCACTCCTAATGACTTTATCTTCCTTGACATCAGAAACATGGGTGTGCTGGCTCTTATTGTGGTCACATCGTAGGTTTCTACGTGGTAGATGACGTCCTCTATGGCATCCAGGCCATCCTAAATTACACAGTACAAATACACTTCAGTCCTACTTGAAATCTTTGGTAAACTGAAGGGTTTCTCACTTCTAAGCAGAACAAATATCCTAACCTGAATTGTGTAGGAAAACTCATGGTGGACAGTCCCTAGAAAGTCTGCAACTTCTCTTGCAGCCTTCAGGTCAGGTGCACCCTGCATCATAATTTAACAGAGAGGACCTTTAAAATTACAATTAAAGTCAACGCCTTTTGTTTTTACCTGTAATTTATTTAACAGGCTGTAACTCACCTCAAGACCTACACAGAAAGAGTGTAGTTTTGCTCCCCACTGTTTAGCAGCCTTGGTATCAGCAAGGTACCGGGCAGTAATGGAGGCAACCAAGGAAGAGTCTAAGCCTCCAGATAGTAACACACCAAAAGGAACATCTGTCATCAACCTTTTAATGACAGCCTGTTTGTAGTCACAACCATTAACCGAATCGTCAGTCATATGAATCAAAAGTTTCGACATAAAAGGAATTAAATCTGTAACACTTTCTGTCACTATATATAAACCTTTTCGAAGGCGTGTCTGAGAGCAAGAGGATCATAAGGAGTAGAAGGAATGGCCTCAGAAAACCATAGAGGTTTGTACCATCTCCTGAACCCTCTTTCTTTGCTGGAGTACAAGTGACCAGGAGGGAACCACTCAAAGTGTTCACAGTCATCGTTCAGGCCTTTCAACTCCGATGAAATCCAAACAGACCCTAAAGAATTAAATAACCAAAAACAAAAATGAAGTGAACTTGTTAATAACAAGAACTAATTTATTGGTCACTTGGAGTTTTTTAATTACTAATTAGACCGTGGAAGGAGTATAATGATTACCATCTAATCCCCAACCAATGTAAAGGGAAGTGACTCCTATAGCATCACGCGCAACTATGAAGCTGTTGTCGCGTGTGTCCAGAAGAACGAAAGAGAAGATCCCATCCAGCATGTCCACGAAGTCCTCTCCATATTCCTCGTACTATACGTAACAAAAGCAATATTCATTAAAATTCACCACAAGAACGACAACTTCTTCTGCATAAGCAAGAATATTGAACGAAAATCCCAAGGGAATTTATATGACTAACCAGATGTGCAATAACATCGCAGTCACTGCCAGTTCGGAACTTGTGGTGGGACAGCTTTCTCCTGAGCTCTTCGTGGTTGTAAATCTCTCCATTAACCTGTATGTGTTTAGTAGATCATATTTTTCACTAATAGGATCAAACATGAACATGGGAATATTTATCATGTGTATGAGATGAGGGCACAGTTCATTTCATAGGAGATGATAAGAATATGTGAAGCCGCTTTTATGTACAATACTCCAAATTTAGCTTCTGATGACACTCATATTATTGACTCCGAGCATAGAAGAGGAGGAGAAAGAGTAGTACCGTGACGACGACGGATTTGTCTTCATTGAAGAGGGGTTGATCACCAGAAGCAGGATCAACTATGGCCAGCCGTTGATGTGCCAGATAGCAGTCACCATGTTGATGTAAGCCACTCCAGTCTGGACCACGGTGCTTCAACCTGCAGCCATCAACCACTCACAACAATAAGCGCACATATATACATTAATATATATATATTATTCAAAGGTAAGTAAGTGGGACCCACACATCCCCCCCCTGTTCATATCTTAAGCAAGTCCTCAATGTTTATCTATCCATATAACACTCGTTTAGATATCTGCGAGCAAATATATTCATTTTCAATGTAAAACAGTATAACTAGCTAGCTACAACGATATAATATCATGGATTGAACTATCTCCTTTCCTTTAAAGGACAGAGGCCAGTAGTTAAGACGAGGAAAGTGTATTATATGGCCTCGGTCCTACCAAATTTATACGGGAGAATCACCAAGTTTTCAAGAAAGAAATGTCCCATAACAAATGAACATTATAGACTGGTTGACATTTCATGAACTAAAACTTGTTACTTTGGACTTTTTGGTCATTACATTAAATATTTGTCAATCCACAGTTACTCTAATCCATCAATCCGGGTCAAGGTTGCGCCTCAATAATGATATATTCATCATAAAATTAAAAACAAGAAAATTATACACATATCTTTGGAACATGAAGGTTAATATAGGGGGGAAAAAGGGAAGATGAAATTGCCTGCGAGAGAGCTCCAAGACACGGACTCTCTTGGATTGAGAGTCATCAGAGCAGCCAAGAACAGCAAGTATTCCACACATTGGGATTTGAAAGAGAAGTAGGAAAGGTGTGAGAAAGTAGAGAGAGAGAAAATACTTGAAAGGATAAGGATAAGATTAAGAAGGGAAGACAGTTTAACGAAGGTGAAGGAGGAGAGTGGAAAGTGGAGAGCTAGGAGAGAAAATAGAACTGCACGTAAGGTAAAATCAAATGTTTGAATTGAGGGAGTGATGTGCGCATCTCGCCCATATTTATAAGCTCGCCCATCCTCCTCGCTTACTTACGCCACCAAACGTTGTCGTTTCTTCCTTCTCCTTTTGCCCCCTGCCGTGCCTGCTTACCGGCTACCGACTCGTCCCTTATCCTCCCCCACCGCGGACCACCGTCCACGTGGCACACCCCCGTCTTCATCCCCATACCACCCACTAATTGAAGTGTTGAACCTTTCCTTGACAGTGTCCCAAATACGGTGACATTCATCCGCTTAGCGATTTTTAGTTTTACGCTTACCTCTTCAACATTAGAAGGGCGCCACGTCAGCATTTTTCATTCTGTCAAGAGATAAACTCGACTAAAATAATATATTACGGGGATTTAAAAAGTCAATGGACTCTGCATATTTTCCACGAATCCACGTGGCAATAACTTGGGCGGTTCCCCACGGCTTCTCCACGTGGCCTTCATTTGTTACGTCTGTGTCACATATTATCGGAACGGATTAATTCCTTTTCATTTTTTGATTGATTAATTAACCCACCCGAAAAGTTTGGATTTATACATTATTCTACATCTGACTGCGCTGTTTCTGGCTGGAAATGTTTGTTCAGAAATCCGGGTCGTTGAAAATGAATTTCAAACTTGAATTTTGCAGATTTGATTCGAAAACTAAAATAATTAACAAAGTCTTAATTAAAAACTGATTGAGATGAAACATTAGATTATATAAAATTTAAAATTTAATACTCCTATAATCCTTTTTCCAGCAAAAAAAAAAATACTCCTATAATCCTTAATACTCCCTATGGTTATAATTATATGGTCCAATTATTTTTTCCGAAGAATCATAATAAAACTAATTATTATATTGTTTAATCATATTATATATTATGTTTTATTATAATATATATTAATTTATAATCAAAACATAGTTTAAAAAAACGATAAATTTTAATGTCTTAAAACAATGTAATTAGATTTTTTAAAATTTTTTAAAAAAACTCGACTGAACCTTATAATTAATTAGGGCCGGAGGGAGTATAAGACATATTTATTTAATTTGAGTATATTAAGAAAGTTAAACAAAATATTTTATTATAACACATGTGATCGACATGATTTCTCTAAAACATTTTCATACATAAGATTAAATCATATATAATTAGTTTAAAAGTTAGAGAAAGTATAGTTTAAAAAATGGTAATTATAAAAAAATAAAATAAAAATGTCTTAACTTTAGATTGAAAAATCCACTCACAAGCTAGTAGGTCCTATTATTAAGATCATGTGAGTATAATGGATAAGTATAAAACTCTTGACCAAATCATGTATAATGGATAAGTCTAAAACTCTTTATCAAATCATCGTGGTAATATTTTGGCTTTGTTATAATGCGAGATTGAGGGGAAAATTATGAAATTAGGTTTCCAAGTGAATTATCCAGGTTTAAAAAAAAAAAAACCGAGTAAGTTAATATCATTGACTAAAAACAGTAACTGCGTGATCATGTCAATCTTAACATGATCATGAATCCAGTTACACACGTAATACTTTAATTATTTATGAAACTAATTACGTGATCCTACGCGTTAAAATTAAAAACTTCATCAACCCTCTTAATCAGTATGATGACGATGCATCGCATTTCTAATCAACTATTTTTCCAACTCACATATCATCTATTTAATTTTAGTATGAATTTGACATCGTATGGGCTGTGACTTTATACTATTTATATTATAAAAAGAATTAAGTGCAATTATGACTGGTACGATGATCAGAATATTTGGCGCCGGGAACTTTGGATTAATATGGAGATGATATTATCCTATTTCTTTCCTATTTAATATAAAAATATTTATTATTTTCAAAATATCAACGTAACATTCCAATAGGGATATAGACCCATATACATACATATATATATATATATAAAGCAATTCCGCTGCAATTCCGCTTCTAGATGATGGCTCTCGTTAATACTTTATGGTTTAAAATTAATATAACTATATGGTTCAGAATACAAATTTTTTTAAAAAAATAAAAAAGACAAAAGGTTTAAAACCGATATTTGGCATTAAAATAAAATGCCTACGAAACTGAACAATGAATCTATATACAGTAGTAGGTTTCTCACATATCAACATGCATATATAATATAACACACACACACACACACGTATATACGTGATTATATAATAAAATCCGTTCTAAAAATATTGCAAGAATTATAAAGCCCATAAATTTATATCCTTCAAGTCCTTAACGTAGGATTGAATTAGGAAGTTTATGCCGGTCCTAATGGAAGAACTATTTCATATGTTGATAATTCTTTTTCCAAAATATTCCTGCAATATTCCATTAACAATGATCAATTAATTAATAAGAGGTGTAGAAAGGGAATTAAGAAAAATTATTAGAGTGTTTAAAAAAATCATATCATATTAACTAGCGTGGTTAGCATCCTTAATCTAATTAATTTAGTTAATTGTGTCTTACATTTAAAAATTAGTGCAAAGCATGAGGATCTTATATATATATGAATCTCATTCATAAACTTGAAATGTCTGTGTTGCTTTGGTCATTGTATATTTGCCGCGTTTGGATATAATGATCCATGGACAAGGAGGCAAGGTCAATTAAATGAAGCATATTTTTGTATAGAAGAAAAGGAAAAATTGAGTTGTTGAAAGATAAACACAAAGTTGATTAACCCACGAAACCAAGAAAAACAGCTTATCGCCACAGGCGAGTCCTTTTCATGGATACGTCAATTTGCATTTATATATATAATACAAATCCTACATAAGAATTCTCACCTCATGTTCATTTTTTCTCCTCCATGTTCATGCTTTGGAAACTTCAATTCAACTATCTAGCTAGATGCTCTTAGCCGTAGCTTCATCTTATATTATACTCCTTTTAGTTTTAATTATAAGGTCTAGTTGACTTTTTTTAAAAAAATCTTTAAAAAACTAATTACATTACTTTTAATCATATCATATGTTGTGTTTTATTATATTATATATTATTTCATAAATCAAACAACATGGTTTAAAGAAAAATGACAAAAATTTTAATGTTTTAAAGTAATATAATTAATTTTTAAAGATTTTATTAAAAAAAGTTAACTGGACCTTATAATTAAAACATGAAGGAATATAAGATTTATTTAACTTTTTCGGGAGAGATTAAAAAAGATAAATATATTATTTCATTATAGTATATGTTGTGTGTCATTATATTGCATATTATTAGTTTATATGTAATACTAAATAGTTTGAAGAATATATATATATATAATTTATTTAACTTTCATAATCTCTCCAAAAAAACTCAATTAAATTTTATATTTAAGATTAGATGTAGCATATATATGTGTAATGTTATTGGCTTAGTAAACGGTATAGTTCAACGTTATAGGTGTCTCTTTCAAATGTTGGTCATAATTAAATAAATCCTTTACACACACATATTGCTCGGAATATGTTATTGGATTAAAAGTTGATGCGATTCCCTTCTAATAAATTGACAGCCTAGCTAAGATCAATAAGGCCACGGAACTATGACAAAGTTACATATAATTGTTTATCTTTTGCGTTGAAAATATCGTAGAGGGGAAAAAAAAAAAGAAACCGCTAATACATACAATAATATACTATTAATTATTTCATAAACAATTTGCTTACGTTAGCAAAAAAGGAACTTGAAAAAAAAAAACAACAACTTGCTTTTGAGCGTGCTTTTCATTATTTTAAGGTTTTGATGGGGGCAAGATGCATGCGCCATTATTTTCACTGATAACTGCTCATTTGTATACAATAGTATGAGGGTGTAATAAATTAAGTTTAGTTGGAGTAGTATCCAAAGAGTGTTAGGTATGCAAGAAAACAAAATCTCATCCTACTAGATGGAGTTGGATATATATAGATATTACTACAACATTGTGCTATATCAAAAAGAAGATCTTTAGATATATTATCAATTAAAAGATCTATCTCTATAATCTTATTAAGTGTTCACTTCAGCCTTTCTCTCTTGACTTTTTTCACAAAACTTTATGCTATTCTTTTTTTACCGGTGCACTCAATGACCTTTTTTAAACATGTATCTTCTCTTTAATATAGACAAGAAAAAAAGTAACTTTTAGAAAAAAAAAAATGATGAGAATGTGAATTGTCTTATATTGTAACTTGTAAGGTGATAACAATATAATATACTTTCTGTTGGGGGAAAAAAGATTATATACTTTCTCATTTTTTTCATTAGAAGACACTTTTCGCATACTAATTAAACTGGTGATAAGATTCAGAAGTTGGTTAATTAGAGCGACTTTTGGCCATCTAAAAGGGCAGCACATGTGAGCGTTATATTCAATTGGACCTAAGAGTATTTTCACTTTAAAATAAGTTATGTTAAACCACTTCTTTAATTTATTACAAATTAAAATAAGGGTTAAGGTGTAAAAATACATATGTGATTATTCTTCAGAAGCGCCCAACAAGAAGTGCTTCTTTTCGGTGCAAAAGTAGACATATGGTTATTAAAAAAGAGCAAAAGTATATATGTGATTATAAAATATAAGCAAAATTCATATTTGCCATTAAAATTAAAATGTTGATCGTTAAATATAATTTTTTGACTAATATTGATAACATGGATGAGGACTTAGTTTTAATTTATAATTTCGGAAGCTAGGAATCCTCAAATCGACTTTTTCTTTCTTATCATTATACTAACTACCCCTAATTTTCCTTTCTCCTTCTCAACTTTCAACTCAAAGCGTCTTCAGATCTTCCACCCACTAACCGCCCCCAATTTTGCTTTATCCTTCCCAACTTTCAGCTCAAAGCGCCTTCAGATTTTCCACCCAATCTATCACCATATAAGCCGATAAGGGGATTCTTTGCCTCCAGAATTATAAATCAAAGTCAAATCACTATCCAAGTCATCAATATTAGTTAAAAACATTTATATTAAATGGTCAACATTTTGATTTTAATGGCAAATGTGACTTTTGCTCCTATTTTATAATCACATGTCTACTTTTGCTCTTATTTTATAACTATATGTCTTCTTTTACACACAAAAAAAGCACTGGGCGCTCTTGGGAGATAATCATATTTGTATTTTTGCATGTTAACCCTTAAAATAAATACATGATACGTACATGTTGATTTTTTTTTAAAAAAAATTATCTATCCCTTCTCACTAAAATTTTGTGTTGATTTGCCTTTAAAGTTTTATAAACTTATAACATTATGTTATTTGTTTTAATAATTTTATTGATCATGTAATAATAATTAAGTTCATTATATATCCTTCCTAGACTACATACTTGAGCGTTGCATAGATATTTAAGCAGGACAGATAGTCCAAAAATTTGTTAGTTGTGTTTGGAGTGTTGGATATAATTTTAAAATCAAACTCATTGTAAAACATATATTAATTTGATAATGTTTAATTAGAACATGACATCATCACAATAATGTTTCCAAAATCCCATCACGCACGTCTTAGCAATGATTATAAAACCGGAGTGGATCGGACGGTTGAACCAGTTCGACCGCGAACCGAAGCACCTGGCGACTCGTTTCATAAGATTAGACTGTTCATTTAGTTTGATTGTTTCAGAGCATTTAAAACCAAAGACCTAGGGTTGAACTGTGAATCGGAGAGGGTTTGAAAAAACAAAGTGACTCAAATTAAAAGCAAAAATATAAAAGAAGAAGAGAATATCACAAGGAAGAAAGACGCAAAGGATATAATATATAACAACTAAGAAAGCATATGTGTTTAATACTTTAAAGTAATAAAAAATATCATAAAAAATTGAAGACGTAGCTAAAAAAAAAGATTATCTATACATATGATGTCTCAATTATAAAATTTTGATTTAATCATGACAAACGAAAATTTTGTTTCAACTATCTATACACATATATATTATTATATATGTATGTAATATTATTCTTAATTTAATTATTGTATTAGCGGTTCAATCAAACAGTCTAACCAATCCGATCATTTGAACTATGACCCGCTAGCTTCTCCAGCACAATGTCCAACTAGTTTTTAAAACATTGTGTCTTAGTCTATGGATGAATGAGCTGGAATTGGAAATACATTGTTGTTTCGCAAGCAAATCTTAGTCTGGCTTTTAGTGTTTCCATAGAGCTACGTTCCCTTCACCCCATTAATTACCATACATGTGTATATATATATATATTATTCAAACTCTTTCCTTGGATATTATTTCTTCTGATGCTTTTTTATATAAAATAAGACAACTATTTTTTTTATTGTTGAGAAATTAGTTAATTTTTACAACTTTTTAAAATTATCCTTGTGGTTCGTGCCTTTTGGTATCTCCGTTGGGTCGATTCTCTTTGTTTATTTTCGTTGGTTTCCTAGTCATCCACTTCATCCTCACCTCATTATTACTCCCTTGTTCTAATTATAAAGGTTTTTTTTAAAAAAATTTTAAAAAAAAAATTAAGAAAACTAATTATATTACTTTAATATATTAAAATTTATCTTTTTTCTTTAAATTATGTTATTTGATTTATAAAATAATATATAATGTAATAAAACATAATATATAATATGATTAAGTAATGTAATTAGCTTTTTTAAAACTTTTCTATAATTCTCTGAAAAGCCTTTATAGTTAGGACCGGATGGAGTATTTAATTAATTTCCCTTTTGTCTTCTTAATTATAATACAATCTCAAAACAATGCTATTCTAATTAGTTTTTTTTTTACCTGATTCAAATTAGTATGATAGCTAGTAACCTTTAGTATTTAATTTAATTAGCACCAATTCATTTGATCGCGTGTGAGTTATACGTGGCAAGCATTATCTTGTTAGGTTCACGTTATCTAATTTTACAAGGAGAATAACAATGTAAGGCCTTTTTTTAAACTCATTATAAAACTCTGGTTTAAACATTGAAATCAACAATATCTTGTTGAAGCCTGAAGAGCCTTAGAACTTTATATTTCCTCAATTGAATATACGGCTCGATTCTATAGCCGGACTAACACTGATCATCATATAATCACACCATAAACAACAAGATTTTAAAAATAAAAAAAAAACCCGGGTAAGCAAGACATTTACGATATGTTGATCAGCACATTAGACATTTGTGACAGAAGATTGTTCACTTTTTTTTACGCTAGCCAGAACCCAGAAGATTTCACAATATAATGAGGAGAAATGTATAAATGTATGTATGTAATAGTTGGGCAAGAGTGGACTTAAGCCATGGGTTTGATTTTTTATCCACTAATTTTATATCGCGTTATTTATTTTATTTTCCAATCAAAGATACCGACATTGTTATAAAATACAGATATATATACTTAGATTAAAATTTTAAAGGCTGACAATACATTCTAAAATGATGCTGTTATATTAAGTTTAATGTTTAAAAATAACAATGGTTGGACAAAGAAAAATCATTATTTAAAGCCAAGGAATTATAAAAGATGTTTTATAAAATTACGAGAACAAAATAAAATTTTACGTAAAGTTAAAATGCTAAAAGTACAGATTTTTAATTTGTATACAAAATAATACTCGCTCATATCTTAAATATAAAATTTGGTTTGCCTTTTTTTTTTTAAAGAAGTTAAGGTAACTAATATGTTGCTTTATTATATCATATGTTATATGTCATTAAATCATACATCAATTAACAAGTTAAACAAATGAATTTGGGAAAAAATGACAAATATAAATACTCAAAAATAATTTTATTATTTTTCTCAATCTCTCTAAAAATTAATTCAATCATATCTTATATTTAAGACTAAAGTTAACAGTGCAAAGCAAGTTGTTAAAATATTGTTGGGTCCCATATATGGCACAAAAATTTTTGTATACATAAGTTGTGTTTTGATATTAATTAGAACAAGCTTTAGGCTTTAAATCTTGAGCAAATAACGTGTATTTGAAATCTATAATTAAGTTATTTACCAAGAAGTAGACATGTGAATCTTGATCAGGGATTCAATCCCTGACTTTGGGTATGAAGTAGCGTTAAATCTTCTGGCTAGCTATCATTCCTATAGAGGATCCCACAATGAGCGGAGAATTAGTCCTTAATCTACTGGGTTAGAAAATACCTTATGAAAGTAAAAAAGAAGTAGACATGTGGATTGACATGTACACTACAATTTGGATATGAAGATTTTCAGTGACTTGCCTTCAGATTACTAATAAGCACCTTCTTATTAAATGGATGTTGACTTAAGCATGATGTTGTGGGTTTAATCCTCTTATGATAGAGTGAAGTAAAGAAAAAACAAACCCTTGTCTTTGAATTCAACTGACGAATGGGCTGAACACTCTCACCTAATGGGAGAGGGATTAATCCCAAAAATATTCATTTAGTTGTGGTCTAGTCGGGGTGCTGAGGGAAGCATCCCAATTTAGAGCCCTAATTTTGGATCGTGGGCAAGCCTAACCCATTTTCTAAAATTTTACTATAAAAAATTATGAAAAAAAGATATGGAAAATTCTAAAAAAAATATGAATTTCAAAAATCTCAAAATGTATGTTGAATTAGGAATGACATATTCCTATTTACGGAGGAATATGAGTTTTTTAAATTCAAATCAAAGATTGTAAGTTTTGTTATTTCCATTATGATTATAGTTATTTCCGTTTTCAATTATATCAATACACGTAAGCATAAAGTTTGTCATTTCTATTATAATTCTAATTATTTCTGTTACTAATTATGACAAAGCACACAAACATAGAGTTTTATTATTTGCGTCATAAGTTTTATCATTTACGTTATCATTCTTGTTATTTATAAACTTAAAAAATCCAGATTCCTCCCCTGATACAAATTTATCATTTTTCTAATTCAACAGATTTTTTAGGGTTTTAAAATTCATATAATATTTTTTTTAGAATTTTTCCTTTTTAATAAGCACTAATATATTTTTATTATTGGAAGCAATTATTTTTGAGATAGGAAGGAAATATTGGTTGGCCTTGCGTGAGACATGGCTTCACGTATAGCCACGTGTTATAGAATATCTGAGAAATTCTTGTGTGTGTGAAAACTTTCCATTTTCTTAATAGAATAATTAACTAAAATATGTGAATAAATCCTAACATGGCAATATATAGTAATCCAGCATAAGTTAAAAGAATGGAAGCGCTACTCTTAGAAAAAATAGCTTAATCTTCCGGAATCTCCCATGTTAAACCACTACGGAATTTATCACCTGAAAAATGTTAAAACGACGAGGTGAGATAAAAGGCTCAGTAACCAAAAAACTATCTTATTGGGCATACGAGCGAGTGCCATGAGGTGTCAAGTGGGAATATTTATAAATACATAATATTATCAAAAACATCACATGGAAACAAGTATATCAATTTACAATATCATAATCTC
>JBAGKO010000011.1:12271537-12283254 GCA_037177275.1 Acacia concinna | reverse complement strand
TTCACATATAAAATCGATAAATTATAAATCTTCACTTAATTAAACAATCTAAACCATTTAGAATTTCAGCAATACCTCCATCAAGTTAAATAAATTGCTTTACCCAAAATTGTTTGGTAGAAGCATCATTTATTAAATTATTTATGATATGATTTAAAAGAAAAAATAATATAAAATCTTACAAGAACCAAATGACAAAACTAAACCGATTAAAATTAATCACTAATCTTCCTCTATATTCATATGAACATCTATTAAAAAAAAGCTCAAAATTTGTCTGAAACCCTAACCCCAAAATATTCTCTAATCTGTATGAAATTATTATGTTTAAGAAGAGAAAAATATATAGAATAACTTTCATTAAAAAAAAATTTATGAAAAGAAGAGATTTTAAGTACATTATTGATCCTCTAAATAAAACCCTACGTAAATATGCAGAATCGTGCTGCGCTGGCATGCTTGGATACTGTTGCGCTGTTCTCAATTAACTGAATAAACCAAAAGTTATATACACACACACACACACACACACCCACGTGTGCACTTTTTTCCTTTTTTTTTTTATTCTCCCTCTTTTCAGCGACGCTGCTGTGCACTTTTTTTTAATAATACTTTCCTTCCCTAAAATCACGCACAACACGCTATATATTTAATTATTTTTTTTCTTTTTTTTCACATCACCTGCACATAAATTCATCTTAATAATAAATATATAAATATTTTTTTATCTTTTAATAACTCTTTCTTTGTAATAGTTTCTTTTTCCTTTTTATATTTCCTTATCTTATTTTCAATAATAACATTATTATTTCATATCTTCCCTACTTTTATAAATTTTATTTTACATAAATCCTTTTATCATCAACAATTATCCCTTAATTTTATTTAAATTTTAAAATATAATTTAGGAGGTTACAGCACAGCACAAGCTCATTTGTGCTCTGCCCAATAAAAACATGTCATGTCAATAATTATAAGTCTATATGTCAGCTGATGTGGCACTTCTTTAATTTATAATACTTTATTGTTGAAAAAAATCTCCAAATCCCCGTCTCTTCCTTTATTTCATTCTAAGTTCTCTCTCATCATTAATTCCTCACTCTTCCCCATTTTTTTACAGCACACTTCCTTAGTCCCTCCATCCCTCCATCCTCTTTCATGACTCTGCCCCTATTCCACATTCCATCCCTCTCACAATTCTTCCTTCTCTTTCTTGGCTAACTTACTTCAGCATTGATGTTGTCTCGGTCATGCAGATGGTGGTGGGAGGCGAGCCTGTTCGACTTCGCAATAGAGTTCAAAATCTAAAGAGTTGAAAGCGAGAGGAGGGAGATTGGACATAAAGGAGGAGAGAAGAGGGAAACTTCCAATGTTAGGATCCATTGTTCAGGAATGTTATTCTTGAATATGTAAAAAAATGAACTCACGAAATCCAACGGAAGCAGTACAAGTCCAAATAGAAAACTAAGAAGAACTTTAATTGAAAAATAAAAGAAAACTAAGAAGAATCCAAACATCCCAATTAACATTCTACAGATGTTGAGTTTCCGTCGTTTGTTGTTCGCCGCCTTTGTCTGCGTTCGTGGTTCTCGCCGTTATCTAAGTCCCATTTGATATGTTGAAATTAACACATGGTTCATGGCTGCAAATGGTCATATAAGATTAAAAAACTTGATGTAAGGGACTTGTTACGGAATCTATGTTTCTCAATCATATTCATTTGCATGTTCCTTAATTTTCAAGTCATGACATTTTCTGCCTGAATTGTCCTGCTTTTAATTAACACGTACACACATGCAATAGTACTGCTGTTCTCACAGTTTTGCTTGATTTTATTAAGGGGATGTTTCATAGGAGGGATTTGGAGGATAAGGAAGAAGAAAGAAAATTTTTATGAATTGGATTTTAAAAAATTGGAGAAATGGGGTTAAAAGTTTTATATTATTTTTTTTTGTCTTTTATTTTGTATCTTATTTTTATTAAAATTTTAGAACTCCACCTCTACAAATTTTTAAAATCTAACTCATAAAATCTTTTTCTCTATCAACTCAAACTTGATGAGTTTTTTGCACATAATAAGTTTAGATCTGGAAGGCAATGGTGTTGTCGGCGCCAGAAAAGGAGAGAGGGAGGAAAGATTTTCTTTTAAAAGTGGCTGCAAATGAGAGGGATTATAGGCATATTTGGCACTATGATTTTGTAAAAACTTTAGTTATAAATTATGGTTTGGTAAAAATTGTCAAACACCTCATATCATTTAAAAATTATGGTTTGGCAAAAAATTAGGTTTCAAACCATGGTTCTAGAATTTAATTTTTCTTGTTTTTCAATTATAAAACTATGGTTTGTGCAAATCGAGACAAAACTCCTCTCACATACTTATCTTAGAATCCGTAAAAGCTGTTCTTACCCAAACACTCTCATTTTATTCAAACTTAGATTTTCACAAAAACTATTTTAAAAAATCTATTCTACAAAACATGGTTTGTTTTAAAAGTTATTATGCAAAAGTCAATCCAAACAACTCAGATTAAAAAATATTAAAATAATGAGGATTGAAAGACGTGACATGTGGGCAGACATGTAGGATTAAAGTACTTTAACCTATCATAATGTCATTGGCCAATGCCCAAATACGCTGGTCCACTAGGTACATGTAAAAATTTCTCAAAATATGTTTCACGTTCTAGCTTTTTCTCTTCCTTGTTCCTTTTTTTCTTGGACCTGCTCTTCCTAGCTCCTACATTCTTCGTTGCACATTATTTCTGGTATCTATTATATTTAATTTGAACAGGAAAAAACAATTATTTGTTGTGATATTAAACCAAAATAATTGACCACTGTGAATCGATCTCCGTGGTAGATGGGGGCAGTGGCGTCCCCCACCATTATAATTATAAGGCATATCCTCTACTCTGAGGGAAAAAAATAAATAAATATGAAGTGAGAACGTACAACAACAGAAAAATACTCCATATAAATATAATGTTAGGTAAAATAAGTATAAACAAATGATATTTGGTATTTATTTAAAAAAATATTCCTAAGACAACTCAAATATTCCTAAAATATTTTTTCTTAATTAATAACAAAGCATTAGAAACCCAACAACCTGCTGCTAATATTTCTCACTGATTTAATTCATTATTTGGTACAGTGTTGGTATTTCTCATTTCCTTAATTATCAACACGAAAATGAATAGTACAAACAAGAGAGGGATGAACGAGAGAAATATTATACGAACGAGATATATCCGCCAGGGATATTCTCACCCGAACTAATTAATTAGGCCTGCCAAACTGCATTTCATTAATTTGCATGCTAATTTTTCTGCAACTGAATATAAAGGAACTCTTATAATATTATTATGTTGATTTTTTCTCCAGCATTTTCAGGAGCGAATAGTGGTTAAACTAAGCTTCTTCAGGTATATTAACCTTTTTTTATAGGTTAAAAAAAGCTTAAATGATGACTATAGAAGGCAATTGTTAAACGGCACAATAAGTTATTTAAAAACATTTGTTGAACTCAAATTAAAGCATATATATCTAGCCAAATAGACATATATTGGTGCTGTCATTTATAAAGAAGAATGAAATAATATCATTATGAACTCAGAATAGGTATGATCTGATAGACTTGAGCATCTCAAACTTTTGAGCGCCGAATGAAAATAACAAAAAATATTTAATTTTTTGGAAATAAAATATAAATAAATACCCCATAAATATAAAAAACCTTGAAAAATTATTTAAATTTGGTAAATGACAAATGGGGGATAGAAAATTAGTCAGTTTTAGTTATTCTCTATTAAGTTTTAGTAATTTTTTTAGTCATTATCTACTCAGTTTTAGTCATTCTCTATTAAGTTTTAGTCAAAATCCATCATTTATCATTTATCAAATTTAAATCATTTTTTAAGATTTTTAATGTTTAGAAGGTATTTATTTATTTTTCCCTAATTTTTTCTTCGTCCCAAATATAGGAATAATAAGCCATTTGACAAGAAGTTAATGTTTCAAGTTTCAAGACTCGGGAAGGTGGGTCTGATTTCTCTTATTGCATTTCTCTCATTTTGTTTCTTATAATTCAATCCTAATTATTGGATTAAAAGAGAGAAAAGGAAGAAAGACTTTATCTCTCATAATCTAATAGCTGAAATGGGACTATAAAAATAAAATGGGACAAAGACAATGAAAACATCTACTTCCCAGAAAGATAGCTTGCGGCGATAGGACGATGCGGTGGCGTGCGTGGAATAATATATGTAAAACTATGTATTCACACATATGATTATATAAATTAATGTCTATATATATATATATATAGGGAGTTTTTAATTATTGTGTATGGATAGTCATGGATTTACTTCAACCGCAAGTTATTCCGAGAGTGTCACGCGAATCAGTTATAAATTATAACTAAAACCTAAAGATAATATAATTGACCACTTCCAAGTTCCAATTATATGTCATTTGAGTGAAACACGATCCTGATTAATTTAACCCTCCATCAGAACCGGATCCTCGAATTATTGAGCTTTCGCTGATTAGTCGGAATTGATTATTATTATTATTATTATTAATTAACTCATTCTTATCCCTTACTAATTAGTAAGCAACGTGAAGCACGCGCTATGACGCTGCCACGAATATTTGTAAATGAATATTGGTAATGTGACTAACTTTGCTGGGATTCCGACCTAACGAAATCGATCAAATTAGGGCCAAATGAAAATGTTATATTATATATGTATATATATACTCCGTATAAATTTAAGATTAAAAAATGAAAACTATACTGGGTTGGAGAATGACTTGACAATAACAAAGGCAAGTCAATAATGTAACAGTACAGCTTTGTGTTCATCACGAACTTAATGGGAGGCAAATGAAGGTGGATGTACGTAATAAGTACCAAACTTTGTTCCCTAAGAAAGATTTTTTATATATAGTAAGGCAAGTGTTAACACTTTATGTTTATAAGAACGGAAAATCTGTGGGTATCCTTAATACACGAACAAAAAAAATCTAATATTAGCTTAGGTCGGCTAACATTAGATCCAAATAAGAAGGTGGAGGGTGGGTCATTAAGATCAACTCCGTGTTCGTGTGGTGAGCCATATTGGTAAAAAAATCGGCACATTTCATTGTATCTCTATAAGCATGAATAATCTGCAGATCTCAATTGGAGAAAATGAGCGATCTCACCTAGTCAATCTCATGTTAGAGGGGATGGTCAATTCCCCCTTGTACCATTAAAGTATGAATTGCCTTTGTGGAGTCAGAGTATAGCCTAATCTTGGTGAGCCCATTTTGCTTGCAAATTGTTAATCCCGCATAAAATGCAAAAATTTCTGCCATAGTAGAAGATCAAGTGCCTAAAAAAGTTAGCTAGCTAAATTCATAGAGACTCGAACTTGAAACACTATGTTTAAGTAGTCAAAACCTTTTATACTAGAAACATTTGTTAATAGTAATGGGGGTTAAATTTAGTGGAAGGGGCTAATTTCTCAACTTGATGAGCTAATGTTCGAATTTTCACTTGGAGAGGTGCCAACATTTATTCTATATTTGATAGAGAGAAAATTAAGGAGGAAAGAAAATTAAGAGAGAAAACTCCAAAAAATGATAAATTTCTTTATCATCTATAAAAATTTTAAAACTTAATTTTCATTGTCTCCTCATTTCTCCTCACTTTTCTACCCATCCAAACATAGCCTTAGTGCCTGTCTTTAACATGATTTCCTCCAATAGGAGAATACTTGTGCCCGGCAAAAAAGAAACTCGGATGGATTATCTAAAAGATTTTTTTTTTAAAGTATCGGTATCCTGGTGTTGAAGGCAATCCTATTTGAGATGGTGTAGGTACTAAATATAGACACATTTTTCAATGAGTATTTGAATATTGATTTATCACATTGTGATAGACTGGCTTATTCCATTAGACCTGAAACCGTTATTTATCCAACTTCTACAACAAGAGAGTATGAAACTTATGAAATTGAGAATTGTCCAGGCCCATTGATTTGTTCTTGTCTGGGCCTGGCCCATGAGATGCTATTAGCCCAACTGATCAATAACGCGTAGTCTCCCATATGGGCTTTCATTGGATTTGTTGAATGAGTTTTCGCTACAGTTGAATGAATATGCCTGGGCCTTGGGTAATGCTTGGAAGTCAGATGGATCTTGTTTAGGCCGTCCGATGATCAATCCCGTCGCTATATAAGAGAGGGCTCCTCGCGCAGTTTTACCATCAGAATTCAGAAGCAAAATTGAAGACAGAAGTTCGGGTTCGGTTCGGGCCGGGCCGCATTCTTACTGAGCTGAGAACTCGCACCTCTCCAAGCTTATTCGTATTGCTTTGTTAGGGTCTCATTTCCATTAGGATAATTTCGATGATAGAAGCTTCATAATCTGGTCATTGAGGATTCATTTTCAATTCCCATTTGACTCTTTCCCTTGAAGCAATAGCCAATTGTGTTGCTTTTTTGTCATCTCTCCCGCAGCTATTTTCTGCCGTTGCTCTTGGAGATCACCGGAGCAACTATATTTCTTCAAAACTATGCCTTGTTTTTAAGCTTTTTGAGTTTCTGTTTTCCTGTCAATCAAATCAACTCAGTGGGGTTGTGTATTGTGAACAACGGTGATGAGCCTACAGACCGGGAATGACTTTGCGGATATGATTGCAATTATTAATGAACATCTAAGGGACTGAGTTTAATAATATTATCCCCACAATTCACGTCTTTGTTGCTTTTGAACTGTGTGTTAGGTTTTGGAATTTTGAGCTCGTATCAGTTTCTTGTGGTTTGCAAAATAGTTAAAAGAAGGTAATTGATCAGGTGATGAAGTTGGAAAAAATCTTAGGACACCTTCCTACACAGCAAACATCGCTGTGGATGAGGATGACTTTTCCATGCTGATGATTCTTATGCTGGTTGATATTAATGTTTACCAAGTAGGACCACTGGATTTGGTTGCTTGTGATGCTTTTGCAATTACCATTTTACTTCAAATCGGGATCAATTTTTGCAGACTGCAGGAGACTTCATCCTCAATATGTAGAGTGAGACTTTGGCAGCTAATAATGTCATTTTTAAGTTCAGCTAAAGTAGCCTGAGGCAGGGCATGAAAACTACAGAGATTACCATGGCTTTTACATTCTCAATATTTGCGAATGTTTGTTATGTTTGTTTGGACGAGGTTTTGATGTTAGACAATAATGACTATAAATTTATTATTAAGCACATGAAAACAAATGACTATTAATGTTGTGATGTTGGCGGTTTTGCCCTAAAGCTTTTGCAGGATAGCTCTATTACTAAACCAATTCAATTTTATAAAAGTTTTATAACTAGAATAGTTGATACTAAAAAGACAAATTTACTAACTTAAAGCCCGTTTGGTCATTATTGTATTACCATGCAAAGTATAAAAACTAGATCAGACAATGAACTGGTCACAGCATAAGTTCAGGGTTTAAAGGGTTCAATCAGGTCAGACCGGGGTTGAACCAGCCATATTAAAATATTATAATTTAATATTAATCATCATTCATAACTCATAACTAATATAAAAATAGACAAAAAATCCCTATTTAAAATGCATATATATTATTTTACCCACCTACTACACCCTTTTTCACTGTCTTGCGAATCTGTGATCTCTCTCTCACATTTAATCTTTACCTACCTACTCACTAACCACCACCAGCCACCTTCGTTTCTTACTCTCCGATCTCCAAAGTCTTTATTTTTTTGCAGATCGAGGCAAGAAAAACACGTCCTCTGATCTCTCTCTCTCTCTCAGAGTCTCCTACTCTCCTTCCCATCTCGACCTTCGACCCCTTCTCCCATGGCTTCTTTGTCGTCTTCTTCCACCATTGCTCCTCATCGTCGCAGTCTCGTGCTCAGCCTAAGCTCTCGATGTCAGTGGTGACTGCTAGTAAGTGACGTGTGAGTGTGTGGTTTGTGGTGGTATGTCACCGGTGTCGTTGGTGATTGTGGTGGGTGGAGCGCGCGTGTGTGGAACATGAGATCTATTATTAAGTAGGGTTTTAGGTGGTCTGTGGTGGTGTGTTGCCGGTGTCGATGGTCTATGGTGGTGTGCCGTCAATGTCGGTGGTGACTATAGGGTTTTAGGGCAATTTTTTTTAAAGACTCGGCTGAGTCTGCCACTCGAGTCGACTCGGCCACCGGTCATCTCCTTCAATCGGATTGGATTAGGGTCTGATCGGCCAGTTTTTTGGTCCAACTGGCTGGTCCGGTCCAGTTCTTCATTCATTAGAAAAAACATCAACATACCATTGAGTATATCCTGTATATTGAGTCCTAAAGAAGATATTTGGATTGGTAAGGGAAATGACATAATTCCTTCGCTCCTGCCTATGAAATTTTGTTGACTGTTTTTTCAGATGTTAAGGAAGATAAATTAATCATTTAATCATATCGTATATCATACTTTCTCTTAGGTTATTAAACTTGGGCCAGATCAGTTGGGTCAACTTGGAAACCAAGGACTTGGCCATGAAACCAGTTCGGGTTGGTTAGTAACCCAATGACCCAGTCAAACCAGTGTCAAACCCCCTCGGTTTGCTTTTTTTTTTTTAATTTAAAAAATGTTTATTTTATGTGGTAGATAGTAATATTAGTCAAAGTCAATAATAATTTTTGTCTTAATGGTTAAAGAATTGTAGGTAGGAATATTTTGTTATTGTCTATCTATTTTGATAATTTGCTAAAACAATAAGAAGAATACTTATGATTATTAACTATAGTATTATTGGATAATCAATTAATATTATATTATATCGATATATCAAAGAAAATATAAAGAATGGTAGATAAGTATATAATTATTTGTTATTAATTTAAGGTATTGAATTGATTTTGGATAGTATGACACTATGATGATAATTGAAGTTTATTTTTTATTCCCACCGGTCTGGCAGCGGGTTGACTCCGGTTTGACCTACTAACCCTTAACCTAATACTCTGACCAGTTCAGTGTACGATCCGAGTTTCAAAACCTTGCTTTCTCCTATTCTAAAAATAAGATTTAGTTTATATCATTAAGTAACTTATTTTCCTTGCCTAATTCAAAATAAACGCGAACTCAAGTCTATATGCAATTATTTAAGCCGGAAAATCTTTCCTACTCAATTAAAATTTATATTGGAATTTTGTTATTCCTGTATGATGTATCTATGTTGAATCCTTAGGGTCTGTTTGGATATCATTTTCAGAAGCTGGTTTGGCCCCAAACCAGCTTTTACAAAAAATGACCTAAACACGCCATAAAATTTTGAAAAGCTCGTCTAGTTACAGACCAGCTTTTTTACCCCGTAAACTGGCTTTTATGAAAAGTAACTGTCTCTTAGTTTTTTTCTCTCACCTCTACTGTATTTGACCATTTCTCTCTTTCCCGTTGCACTTTCCTTTCTTCCTCACACTCTTGCGCTTCTCAGCTGCGAAGCTCTTCCCCGCTCGTCGTCACTATTGCACCTACGTCGAAGCTTTTCCCCTCTTGTCCTCTTTATTTCGCCATTGGGACTTCATATCAAAGGTCATAAGTGGTCATCAGTGTTACCCTCTCTCTTTCAGTTGTCATCTTTGGTCATTTTTTCTGGTTTTTATCCTATAAAGATGAGTGGGATTTAGAGTTCGGTCACAAATCTATAACGTAGGGGAAGTTGAGAGCTTCCAACAAGAAAGAAGAACATGACAGAGCATCATGGTAGTGTTTGAAGCCAAGAATACGTTTGGGTTGTCGTTTAATGTTTTTGCCACACACGGTGGTTTGGGCTTCTCTTCAGCTATAGCTTTTCAGGTATGGTAGTCTGACTCTCTTCTATATATGATTATCTTCATGCCAATTGAAGTTGATTGTAAAAAACCACTCTTCCTTAGTCTGTCAAGTTTGTGATTCCAATGGTAGTGGTTTTGGCTGTGAAATGCCTTTTGATTCTGCTAGACCCAATTTGTTATTATGCATTGCTTTGTTTGCATTTTGTTGTTTTGCCCTGCAATGAAGCATCAAAGACTTGAATGAAATGAATCCCCTATTTTCCTAAAAAAATGCAAGAAGGTTCGGGTGATAGTGATGAGGTTTTGGGCATTGGTTATACATGTATAGGAAGTACCCGCGTATGAAAAATTTAGAAATCAGGTTCTTCAATCCCAGGATGAATTAACCCTCCTATTTTTGATAATGGCTGCCACAAGACCTGATGGCTGGGCACCATCATCTCATAGACTGCCAACTCAAGATGATTTACAAGAAGGTTCGGGTGATAGTGATAAGGTTTTATGGTTAACTATTGGCTTAAGTGGGAACTTTAATTCATTCACATTCAACACCGGAGGTGGTGGACCCATAAATGATAAAGGGAAGGGGATAAGTTCTGGAGAGAACACATCAAGTCAGTTTAGATTAAGCAGCTCATTGGGGATAAAGAGGAAGGGTGTTTCCACGAAGAAGAAAAGCCCTGCCTAAAACAAATCGCAGAAGCCCTTGTTAGGATAGCTGATACGACTGACCTTGATGCAGAATGTGCAAATACCATGGCAGAAGAGTCACGTGCAGAAAGAATAGTAGTGGAGATACAAAGGTTAACAGCAAGGCACAGGCTTATGAGATATCAATAGCGGGAGTCATCAATCACCTTAACACAGTTCAAGAAGTTTTATATGATAATGATTTCTATGCACGATGTGTCTACCTAATTAGGAAAGACCCTTACACAAGGGAAGTGTATGCAGTTTTAAAGAATATGAGGGCGCAATTGTTAGTGTTTCTTCATTATGAATGTTATGGAAAGAACTTGCTTATAGTTCGAATGGTGTAACTTTTAGGACATGGACACATATATTATGACTTATGCTTGTTTATTTATATATTATGCTTGTTGTATTTGCTATATAAGGCACAGGTTGTATTTGGTATATTATGCTTTTACTATATTATGAAAGGACTATCGTATTTTACTTTTACTAATTGGTAATCGGTGTTTCAATTTCTAAGTCCAACGTGTAAGTGTACAGGATAACACTAGTATGGAGAAAGAATTAACAATTATATCAAATCATCGAAAACAACATGCAAAGAGGCTAAAAGAGGTTCTCACTTGCATTGATGAATATGCTAGGTTGTATTTGTGTAAGGAACCACCACATGACTGTGAATTCATGGGTGTTGCATGGGTCTAGGATAGTTTATGAGGCATTTCATATTGTTGTTATGAAATGTTCAAAATTGAACTATGTGTGTTTCACCAACTCTGCTTTGAATTAGAACGACATGGTTTGAGGCTAACAAGAAATATGAATATACATGAAATGGTAACAATTCCATGTACAGGAATCTAAGATCATGGTAGAGAGATATGCTTCTCCAAAGTTAGTGCCTAATTTGCTTCAGATAATCTAGACAAGGTTTGATATTTATGTCGTATCTCTCTAATCACAACTCCAATTGAGATTATTTTTTTTGGGTATGAAACTAGATTCAAATATCTTTCCAATGAATCTAAGATCATCCAAAACGAAGATGATATGATGGCATTGTGAATTTTCAAAAATGACGTTGTGGCTTGACGCATATTCCAAAACAATATATATTCTTCAGATCATATCTTATTAGATACACTGAATTTGAAGATGATTCATTTTGTATTGGAAAGAGGACTCAAAGCTCTTTCTAGAGATATATAATTT
>JBAGKO010000011.1:12250106-12271437 GCA_037177275.1 Acacia concinna | reverse complement strand
GGGTGGAACATGAGATCTATTATTAAGTAGGGTTTTAGGTGGTCTGTGGTGGTGTGTCGCCGGTGTCGGTGGTATGTGGTGGTGTGCCGCCAGTGTTGTTGGTGATTGTGGTGGGTGGAGCACGCGTGTTTGGAACATGAGATCTATTATTAAGTAGGGTTTTAGGCAGTCTGTGGTGGTGTGCCCCGGTGTCGGCAGTGACTATAGGGTTTTGGGGAAATTTTTTTTAAAGACTCGGCCGAGTAGACTTAGATATAGCCGAGTCGACTTGGCCACCGGCCATCTCCTTCAATCGGACCGGACTGAGATCCGGCCGGCTAGTTTTTCGGTCCGACTGGCCGGTCTGGTCCGATTCTTCATTCATTTTTATCATGAGAAGAGTGTTTGGTTGTTATAGTAATAAAGTTTACCATAGTACAATGACTCTTAACTATTTTTCTATAAAGATTAAATTAATGGTAAAATAGACTTTGTGTGATATATTAATTTCAAACAATTAGTAAAAAAACAACTCATTGCACTTTACTTAAAAATACAATCAAACATTTGTCATGTAATCAGTACATTGCAATAACATGGGCCAGCATGCTAATCCCCACCGGGAGTTAAGATTGGCCTGCATTCCCAGCTTATTACCTGAATTTTGCTCCTCTGTAAATAATTCTTTGCCAGTAAAAAATAAAGTGAATGATTAAAAGAAGTGCTGCTCTTCGGCACGCAAAAAAAAAAAAAGGTGCTGCTTCTGGACTTCCATCACATGTTGGGCTTTTCAGCCTTCAATAGCAGAATGGGCTGATACTCCTGATAGTATTTTTAGGGATCTGTTGTGGGCTTTTCTCCCTTCTTTTGGGCAGAAAAATGATGAGCGATTTTTTTATAAAAGCAATATGCCGAAGGAAGGTGTG
Organism: Acacia concinna; assembly: GCA_037177275.1. Taxonomy (NCBI): domain Eukaryota; kingdom Viridiplantae; phylum Streptophyta; class Magnoliopsida; order Fabales; family Fabaceae; genus Acacia; species Acacia concinna. The sequence goes on along the minus strand of JBAGKO010000011.1, from coordinate 12,270,532 downwards.
TGTTGTCCATGAGTGTCTCCAATAAAATGATACAAGTGCCTATTGGCTCCAATAAATACACATATATAAGAAGAAGAAGAAGAAGAAGAAAAAACAAAGAAACAGAAATTACAATTGCAGCGTTTGTTAGGATACTGCACTTTTGAAAACCAAAACTAAAAACATAATTCGTCCCCAAGATTTACATACAGGAAATGAGGATCATCTTCATGTGGCCCCCAGGGTTTATATTTTTATTCACAAGTGTCATTTCAAACTAGGGACAATGAAGTACAAAGAAAAGACTAAGTTTAGGACGAGGTCTCGCCTTCCTGAAAACGTGATGATTTAGCTTGTTTTGTTTTTTTGGGTTGTATTCTCATTTACATGAATGGGGGGAAACTTCCCTATAATTTAATTATCATTTTTCTTGTAAAAAGTGGCTCTCAAGCTATTCATTTTGTGGGCTAAAAAGCCGAATCTCCTTACCATATTTGTTTGTACTTCTACTTTGTATTGTGAAAAGCATTTGCATTTCAGTTTGACACGACTTTCTCATCACCATCATGAGACCATTAGCAAACAAAAGGTGTTCCCTTTTTGAAACTTTCTAGTTTTTCTGCCAAAACCCCAACTTTGTCACTTTCATGCTCTTCAATTATTCCTCCATATATTCTTAATAGCCCATCTTAACCACGACTCTAATTATTGATTATTTCAAATTTCATAAAAACGATTCACTTCACACCTCCGTTCAGATTTCAAAGTATCGTATCCTATAGGGCAGACGTTTAATAAAAGTAAGCCAAGAGGGAACATTCACAAATTTTGAGTACTTCAAATGAACCCAACCATGAATAAAGCAGAAGAAAGGATTAATCATTATATTCCTTTCGCTCATAATTATAAGACCTAATTATAAATTTGATTTGATCATAAATATAAAGCCTATATCCACATTATTTTCCATATTTAACTAATTCTTCCCATATTACCCCTATCAATACTCCCTTAAATACAACTAGACACCACATTGATTCTTGAAATTGTAATTTTTCTTAACTATAACTTTTTTTAATTAATTTAACTACTATCCTTAATCTTTTTAAAACAGATCAATTGGGTCTTATATTTAAGACTGGAGAAGTAATATATTCCCTTCAATCCTAATTATAGGGGTCAGTTGACATATTTTGAAGAAGTTAAATAAACAACACAAGTTACTTAATCATATCATTTGTTTTGTTTTATTGTATCATATATTAGTTCATATATCAAACAAAATAGTTTGAAGAAAACCGATAAATTTTAATGATTTAAACTAATATAATTAGTTTTTTTAGGATTTTCTAAAAAAGTTAACTAAGCCTTTTAATTAGGACCAGAGAAAACATAACAAATAATATGATTAAGCCATTTATTTTGCTTCATTAAATTCTGAAAAATAATTAAGTCTTATAATTATAGTAGAAGGTAGTACTCAATTATAAACAAATACTAGTACATAGAAGCGAAGAAATTTAAATGATATACAGCAGTGGAAATCAGAAATGTAACATGAAGCAAGGATTGAATGATTGGTCAAATTGATAATTAATATTTAGGTCAATGGTGGAAGATGCCTTATTTGGCCGCATTTGCAACTTCATAATCATAATAATAATAATGATAATGATGATGATAATAATAATAATAATAATAATAATAATAATAATCACAAAAAGTGGGATGCCGTTTTGTTTTATAATTTTCTGTATTATCCCCTCAGGCTCCTTTAATTCCTTAACGGCTTAACCCAACACATTCAATACGCTTCTTCTAGTCCTTTTCTTCACTTATTTCACCACGCATGCTACGCGGATCCGAGGCTTCATACCTCTAACACACCTCTTTTTACACATACGTTAGTCCCTAACCAGCCTAAGCTTATTAGATAATTCTACCAACTTGTCCTTGTCTTAATAAAATTATCTCATACTACTATTATCCTAATCTTCTCCCAAAATATTGTGTGATATATATATATACACACACATAATAAATTAACCTACAACCTTTAGCTTAGTAGTATAGATGTTCCTTGTAAATGGAAAATTATAAGAACTTCCCGCTTTTAACCTTATTCATCTCTCTAATCCAATATTATATACATGAAATGCTCGTCAAGCTATGAATTATATTGTAGTCAATGATTTACCATATGAAATATTATATAACGCATAACATCCCTTATTAATTATCATTATTAAATTAGCAATACAAAAGAACTTTATAGGCTAATGACATGTAAGCATCTCTCTTAAGTACCGGTAATTTTTAAAGTTTGAACTTGGAAGTTGCGAGTTTATCCCTGCGTTGGTAGAGCAAGAAGGAATGAAAGGGGTTATAATTGTCCAAAATTTCAACTTGTTTCCCCTTGAAATTAAGCAGGCAACATGCGGTCCCCTAAAATACGAGATATCTACCTAATTTGAACGGTAAAGTTATGAGACGATGAATATTGATATAAGTGAACAATAAAAAGGTAGCTTTTTCTTTTTTTTCTTTTGGGAGGGTGCCACATGGGATGCGAGCAATTTGATCCAGTCCCAGAAACAACCCTTTTGAGACATTCCTAGATGATGAGCAGCCCACCCTCACCGACGTCCCTTCTTTCTCCCTTTATTGCTATCAATAAACAATACTCCCTTCAATCTTAATTATGAAATATTTTAAATAATTATAAAAAAATATTAAAAAAATTAATTTCATTACCTTAAGATATTAAAATTTGTGTTGTTTGACTTATAAACTAATATATAATGTAATAAAATATAATATATGATATGATTAAATAATATAATTAATTTTTTTTTAAATTTTTTTAAAATTATTTTAAAATTATCTAAAAAATTTTTATAATTAGAATTGAAACGAGTAATAACAAGTCGCATGCTTGTTAAGAGAAAGGGAAGAGGTAACCAGGGGCGTGTGGTTGAGTGGTAGGGATTCTTCCACCTTTAACCTTGGTCAGGGGTTCGATCCCTGGCCTTGGGTATGGAGCAACGTTAAATCTCCTGACCAGCTATCCTTCCCATAGAGGAACCCACAATGAGTGGAGGATTAGTCCATGGCCTGCCGGGCTGGGGATACCTTGCGAAAGCAAAAAAAAAAAAAAGAAAGGGGAGAGGGGTAGAGATGTCATTTCGAATAATAGTCTGGTCAAACACAACGTTTTCAATTAAAGGTTGACCATGTTCTTTTGCCGCACTATGCACACGCAATAATAGTCCCCAATTCCTTCATATTCGCCCCCTCTCATATTATCCCCTTAAAATTCATTTCTTCTTTCCCCACAAACACCATTTCCAACCTTTGACGATTTCTTGCCCCATCAGAACTTTCCTGATATATAAATTAACTATACTACTTCTACTTCTCCTTCAACAATCCATTCCCCACTATAACCATTAACCAATATGTCTTGCTCCATCGCCGTCCCTAACTCTCCAGCTTTTTCTCCCTCTTCTTCTCTCTTCTGCAACAGTACCATGAACTCTATTATATCTCCTCCTTCTCCTCCTTCCCCTTCCCCTTCCCGCTTCAGGCTCTTAAAGCCTCCGATGATCGCTTTTTCCAGTCTGCCGTCTCCTCCTGCTTCGACTTCTTCTTCTCCCTCCTCCTCGCCGACGAGCTCCCTCTTGAAGAGGAAGAGGCCTACCAGGCTTGATATTCCCGTTGCGTCGTTCGCATTTGGTGCTCCGGCGACGCCCTCTGCGGCCGTGAGGGATTTCTTGGAGGCTGAAGGAGATGGGTTTTCTGTGTATTGCAAGAAGGGGAGGAGGGAGTTCATGGAGGACCGTTACTCGGCCACCGTTAATCTTCAAGGCAAACCCAAGCAGGTAATCTACCAAAAAAAAAAAATCCTTCTTTTTTCCGATTTGAATTTTTCTACAGGTTGACTAAACTGTTTGGAAAACTTAATGATTAAGGATTTTACCTTAATGTTTCTGGATGACTTGGTCGGTCATGGTTACTTCTGGAAAGGTTGATTGGCAAATGAACGAAATCATGGCCTCTGGTTTTTGATAGAATGTTGAAACAAGGAAAATTTCGGAATGGTCACGATGACTCAAGTTTGAAAAATATGTACAGCCATTTAATAATTAAATGCAACTGTCATGAGAAGTCAAACATGTCAATTAATGTACTGTGCCGTTTATCTTGATAGGCTTTCTTTGGAATATTCGATGGGCACGGAGGAGCAAAAGCCGTGGAATTTGCTGCTCAGAACTTGGAAAAGAATGTCTTGAAAGAAGTAATTAGGAGGAGTGACAAAGAAGATATTGAAGAGGCAGTGAAACATGGTTACTTGACCACAGATTCGGAGTTCCTAACAGAGGATGTCCAAGGTGGTTCTTGCTGTGTAACGGCATTGATCAGAGATGGCAACCTCTTTGTGTCCAATGTTGGTGATTGTCGTGCTGTCATTAGCAGAGGTGGTAAAGCCGAGGCCCTTACATCGGATCACCGGCCCTCAAGGAAAGACGAGAGGGACAGAATTGAAGCTCTGGTATGCTTCATATCCTGATATACATATAAATATATATATGTATATATATATATGGCAATCTCTACTGAAAGAACATATATTTGATTTTAGTTTTATAAGTTTCTGAAGTAAATTGGGTTTGTGTTATGTTGTAGGGTGGCTATGTAGATCTATGCCATGGAGTGTGGAGGATCCAAGGATCTCTTGCCGTGTCCCGAGGAATTGGAGATAAACACCTGAAGCAATGGGTGACAGCAGAACCTGAGACTAAAACTACCAAAATTGAAGCTGAACATGACTTGTTAATACTTGCTTCTGATGGATTATGGGATAAGGTATATTGACTATATTCACATTCACAATGTATCATCTAAATTCCTCCCAAAAAATAGTATTTCACAAGTATTAATTTACTAATATTCTGTCTCTCTTATGATTCCAGGTTAGTAACCAGGAAGCAGTGGATATTGCTCATTCTTTTTGTGTAGAGAGTGATAAGCCACAGCCATTGTTGGCCTGTAAAAAGCTTGTAGACTTGTCAGCTTCACGAGGCTCTTTCGATGATATAAGCGTTATGATAATCAAGTTGGATGACTATATATGAAGTTTCATCAATAGTACAGTACTGAGAAAAGAATGTTAATTACTACTGCGCTGTAATGATACATAGCAGAATTATTAGGGATTTTAGTTTCTGCCTAAGGCTTAAAGTAAGCAACCTGTATTGCAGAATTAGGATATTATTCTCAGCCTGAGTAGAACTTGAAGGCTGAAGAGTAGAGAGCCAAGTTGTTGTTCTTCATTCTCACAGAAAATTGAGGTTACTGCCTTTATGTAAAGCGGGAGCTGAATCTTTTTCTGTACATATATACTTGCACTTGTTCCATTCTTTCTATTTTAACCCATAGAATCAGCAGAGTAACAAGTTCTCTATTCAATTCCTTATACTGATCTTGATGTAATAAGTATTAGCTTAGATTGATTTTTTCAATGGAAGTTGCCAACTTCGGAAGTTTGCAGCCTCGTTCTTGGATGTTTTGATTCTGTCAATAGTGATGAAACTTAAAACTACAAAATTGGAAACAATCTCTCTGTTGTCAGATTAGAAAATGGTTCCACTTAATCACAAACTGATATTAGATTAATTTGATGGAATTGGCTGTTGACTGTTGAGTAAGCTATTATGCTTCACTGGATAATCCTAGATTCTTAGTCTTATCGATGATAATTAGGAAGCCCTCTTATCTTTAAGAAACAAGAGCTGTCGGGATGTTTATATGTTTTTATTCTATTAATTGACCTGTAATTTGTATAATGTTCAGAGGTTTGATAACTTCTTTGTGTCTGTATCGAGGACTGCTATATAACTCGAATGAACTGATCAAATATAATGATCTCGCTCGATGTGACACTTAGCTTCCAATATATTCATGGGTTAAAATGTAATTTACCACTGTCAGTAATTTTAATTCTAACATTTTTTTAACCCAATTTTAGTCTCAGTATTATTTATTTGAGGTAATTCATGTCTTCTCTAACAGATTTATTAAGTTGATTGTTTAAGTGAGGTATGTTGATAAATGATAATGGCATGTGGCTGATGAGCTTAATTAAATAATATGATATGGTATATCATTTGACTGAAATTATTATTATTTTTTTCAAAAATGAGTTTGGAATGGGTCGGATTCTTGGAAAAAAAAAAGACACAGCTTAATTTTAATCAAATGACACATAATATCATATTATTTAATACAGCTTATCAACCACATGGCATGATTATTGGTCAACACATCTCACTTAATAATTAACTTAACAAATCTATTACTGAAAACATGAATTGCCTCAAATAAAAAATGTTAGAACTGAAATTTGACAAAAAAAAAACATTATGACTAAAATTGCTCCTTTTTATAAATGTTTCAGGGTAAATTGACCTTTAACCCTATATTCACCATTAATTAGTATTGAATAAATCTGCTGACTTTGCCTTTAATTTCTCAATAAGTATTCGGAGGAGTATTCAGGCATTACTTGAAAAGGAACTTTCTATGCTCTCTAAAATATTAAATAGTGTCATGCATCTGCTTCCGTAATGAATATGGCAACTTGGATATATATAAATAATATATATATATAATATAGCATGAATCAGTCTTTTTTTTTTGTTTATATGGTATTTGCTGTAGTGAAGAAATGTCAATTTGGGATTTTGGGTCAACTTATATTCGTATAAATTAATCTATATATTTTCAGTTGATTAAATAGGGCAGTCAAGCCAGGGTGTATATTTTTTTAAAAAAAAATTGATAATTATATTTTACTTGGAATCGAAAGCTTAAAAAAATGGCATATTCTGCAGTATATTCAATTCAAGATATATGAGAGAGTAAACTTTTAAAATATTTTATAATTCGAAAGCCGAATGGGTTGAGTCTGTTTTTGCTGGAAACTGGATACCATGCATTAATAAAGGAGCTTACAAAAACAAGAGTACAATACTTCCTAATCTATTCAAATAAATAATCTTTCATTTACCTCCCTTTTTTATGAAGGAAATAGAGGTTGATCAAAGATACAAAAATTACCTTCTATAGAGTAAAAGAGTTTGGCTAATCTGTCAGCTAGGGAGCATGAGAGACTTGGATAACCTAATCCCTATTCAAAATAAAACGAACTTCATCAATTACATCCTTAAAGGGGTATTCCTGGTCACATCCTCTAAGGACATAATTGACTGTATCAATACAATCAGAAACTAACATAATTTTCTTGACACCCCTAAACCAACAAATATTGAATGGGTTGAGTCTTGAATTGACGTCTTCACAGTTCACGCACAGGCTTATAATATTTTTATAATTCCACAACAGAAGCTCCTAAATAATTTGTTGTAATTAGTTAGTTGTTGGCCTCACAAACCTTTGACTGTGGCAAACTACAAACAAGCAACTTGACTAGTTGCATAAAGTTGTTGTTGGTTTTTTTTTTTAATATGGTTTCATATCTGTAAATGAGTAATACAGTGAAATGTGATGTGTTTAAATGCTATTCATTTTTATTATATCAACTAGAAGAAAGTCGGCCGGGTCAATATATATGTATTTTAATTTAATTAATTTCTTCGGACTAAAGACTCCTCCAATGTAAAAGCTATACAGAATCTGTCAAAATATTGTGTGCGTATGTGTGTGTTATTCTGTAACATGTCACCTTGACAGATAGACAGATATCTCCGTCATGGTTATTTGAAATTAAAAATTAGAGAGAATATTAGCAATACTAAGCTCCAAAAGAGTTTGCAAAAACTTTTTGAAGTTTAGGGTTAAGGTGCAAAGATACACATATGACATATGATTATTTCTTAAGTGTGCCCAGCAATAAATATTTTTTTAGAGCAAAAATATATATGTGGTTTTAAAATATAAGTAAAAGTCACACTTTCCATTAAACTTAAAATGTTGACAATTAAATATAAGTTTTTTTTATTAATATTAATGATCCATATGTATGGTACTTGGCTTTGATTTATAATTTTAGAGGCAAAGAATCCCTAAACTAACTTTCTAGTCTTTGTCATTCTACTCACTGCCTTCAGTTTTACTTTCTCCTTCCCTACTTTTAGTTTAAAGCGCCTTTGTATTTTTCACTCAACTTATCATCATATATATACAAAACCTCAACCCACCTTTATCGCCATCAATTCAACACACACAGTTACCTTAATTTACTTCATCGTCTCACATCATTAATGCTGAATTGCTCTAGCATTCATCCAATTTTGTGCATACAAGTCTATCATTTATGTAGTGATTGAGTTCCTTCACATTAGGTTCAAGCACCACCAAATTCTGATTCTCTCCATTATTTAAATTTGCCAATAAACCTTAGGAATTAACCCTTCATTTTTTAAGTTTAGGGTTAAAATGCAAAGATACATATATATGGTCTGATTAGTGGGGGAACTTAGGTCGGAAGAAAGAGATTAAAATACCCTTAGTTGATACTTAATTGATAGATTATAATATATGAGATTGTGATTTAATAGTGTTTGGAGCAAAAACATTTGTTTATAATTTTTAGAAGAATAAATTTGTAACTCCACCAACACCAGATCTAATGATTAAGATCTCTCAACGGAGGGAAGGGAACAATTCAAATCCAATATGGTTGGGAAGGCAGAAGAGAGTGATGGAATGGAAGAGAATATTATCATACTCTATCAACATTAAAATATGTAATGAAATTGGTGATAAATTTTTTAATTCACAAATTATAAACACTACCTGCTGTCGTCCTTGTAATAATATATAATCACCTATAATATACGAGTACTTTAGAGTTTTTTAATTTGTTTTGCCAACATACGAGTACTTTAGATAAATCAACGGAGTGAGTCAAAAATTATTTATTTCTTACAAAAAAAAAATCAAAATTACCATCCTTAAAAAGTATTAATTAAAGGAGTTAAATTGGTTAATTAGTTAAGAATTTTTTATAATTAATTAGGGATACTAATATATGTAACAAAAAATAATATTTTAGACAAAACTATGTTATATTATGGAACATGCGGGAGTATATGCCCATAATAACGTGAGGGGATAATTTATTCAGTTGGGGTATAATTAGTTGGAGTGCGTACGTGGGGAATTCGGTGGGCCCAAAAGAGAGAAATAACACTCGTGGTATATTGAAAAAGAAGAAAAGAACAAGTACGTATAATAGCGACGGTGGGGGATGGCGGGCGGTGACCAAGTTTTGGAGGCGGTTGGAAGGAGACTGTGTCACTGCCGACCACCGCCGGAATAATGATACACTATTATATCTTTTTTGTTACCCTTTCAAACCTCTACTATATCATATTTATTATACTTAATCCTCTCCCACCTCTTTTGTGCCATATCTTCCTCTTAATCTCATCGCTCTTTTGACTCTCTCTATTTTTCACTATTTAATTTAATTTAGTTGCTCCTCTTGACATATTCTCAATTTTGTAAATATTCCAACACATTAAACTAATGGATCGCTTATAGAGTGTAAGATATATAGTATTTAATTATGATGTTTGTGTGTGTGAGAGAGAGAAAAGTGATCAATAGTCTTAATTTTATGAATCACATAATGGCATCATCAAGTGCAGAATCAATCAAATAAGATTATACACACACACATATAGACATATTTTTTATTATAATGCATGCCAATTGATCATATCTCAACAAGTTCTAATTAATTGATTTTGCTGTGGGACACTTTGAATTTCTGTATGTTATATGGCATGCACACTAGTTTTGAAATAATATAGAAGTAAGATATATAGAGATATTTAAGTCCTTTTTTTATTATGGGCATATGTATGTACCCTCCTCTTGAAAACGACAAAAAAAAAAAGGTACTATCGGATGTATGGAACTATGGATACATCTCACAATAAGAATTCATATTGTTTCATTACAACGGTTGCAAGGGATGGGTATTTTTGCTAGGCCCAACCTAATGATATCTTAATTTGCAAAAAATGTTAAAAACAGAGTGAAAAATTGTTCATAATAATATAGAGAATATAGGAAGAAATTTTCATGGAGATGGTATTTGAAAATTCCAACATCATAAATTGAAATTTCGTATTACCCAAGAAGTGAAACTTCAACAATAATAAAATTAATCATAGATTCTTAAAATTTGTCACTTAAAAAGGCACGCAAAAAACCAAAAAAAAAAAATCAGAATAAACATGGCAAGGAAGTGAACAGTAGGAGGGGAAAAAAAAACAAGAAGATCAACCAAACTAAGCCGATACTCACACACATGTATAAGTATGAATGGAACACTAAATACATCCGTAAGTTTTGGTTTAAATAAGAAGCTGCGAGTTCAACATTCTATGAACAGGATGATACATTATATAATATAATTATATATAAACGGGCTCGTACAACAGTAAATTTACGAATCCTTCCAGTTATATATATCACTTTGATAAGATAAATTATTTTCTTTTTCTTTTTTTTTTTGTGTTGGGGGGGGGGGATTATGGCGAGTGAAGAAAAAAAGATAAGGGAATATAATAAATGGAAATGAGTGAATAAATTAATTAAATAAGTTAAAGATGGAAGGTAGCTAGGTAAGGGATGAATGAGGAAGGTGCGTTGTTACGTTAAGGGAAGGTAGAAGGACACAGAAAGCATCAAATTAAAGTAAAGTAGAGTAGGTCCTAACCATGTTCATGGGATGCTTCGCGGAAGCACCAACATGTTTCACAACACTCGTACAAATCATCAACGTAACTCCCAATATTTTAACACACAATCATATGATCAGCATCAGCATTAACATTAACATATATAACCTAACATATAATTAATATACATGCATCAGAGGCCACAGTATATATATATATAATACATACAAGTATCTAATAATATTGCCCCGTCAAAAACATTTATCATGTTTCCATTGTATTGTCTCTATCTGCTGGATCTCTCTATATACAAATGTAATAACTTGGTACCATGTCCTAGTTGTTGTTGCTAAATTCGTCTTCCCCATTATATATATTCCCATATACACACACATACATCTGTATCTGCACCTACTACCTTCCTTTGTTTTTTTGTTTTTTTTTTAAAAAAATAGTTTAGGAGGTCATTAGTCGTATCTGGTCAATGAGTTTCTAGGAACGAACGTGATTTTCAGGTCCTCGTGATCCACGCTTCTTGGCATCTTTTTGCCCTATTTTGAATTTTTTGCATCTCCATTGTGTGTACGTGAATGTTTGTGTGTGTGTGTGTGGTTGTTCACTTTATTATAGCACAGTACAGTTGTGAACGCCATCAAACAATTAAGGAGAGATCAATATATCTTGCTTTTCTTTTTCTTTTTCTTTTTTAAAAATTCCACTCAAGTCTTGTTTGTTTGTTTCTTTAATTCCCTTCTTAATTATCTAAAAAGTTGGTTTTACAGGAAGACGACGCTGATAATTTGTTGATGGTCTCCGCTAATTATATATATATATATTAATTAATCAACTTGACCCATGATCCACGGGCCAACTAATTATGTATGAGCTTTGTGTATTTATGTAGGATTTAACCCATCTGACACGTCTCAATATAATGGCATTCCACATGCATCGTTATATATAAAATATGACATGTGAATAATATGTGTGGAGGAATATTAATAATTAGGATTTTAATACTGTCAAATATGTATGTATGTATGTTCTTGTGTGTGTGTGTGTGGGATAAAGAAGAGTCTGGAATGAACTGTACTTATGTTTTATATGCTGACATGTAATACTTCATTAATGAAGCGCAGCTCTGATCTCTGGCGACATAATATAATTGAAGTGCGCATGATAATAATATCAGATGTAACCATACTAGTTAAGAACATGTTTGAAAACACACTCACCATCAGAAAGATTAAAAACATTGATCCGGGGAAGTGGAACATGTTTTCAGAATAGAATTATATTTGAGTATAGGGAAATAAATCAAATTTTGGGCTTGTTCGGTTTAACTTATTTTAGTTAAATAAGATCTTATGCACAAAGTACGAGAAACACTTATATCACATATTTCATACTCCGCAATAAATCATTTATAAATCATTTCAAATAAGTAGTTGGTGTGCAACCTCACTTTGCACTGTCCCATTTCATTTATTTATTTGCTCTTTTTATGCAAGTGTGCCATATGTGATGAGGTGTCACTATATTGCAGATGATCATGATCCAACCTTTTTTTTAGGGGTGTTAATCTTGTTTTATATGTATACTTGCTGTATGGATTGGAAAGAGCTGTTCAAATCACACACACACACATTACAAAATCAAAACCCTTTAATTAAACTATTTTAAAATCCAAAGCGAGCTCATCATGTACAGTTTGTTAATTATGATATAATTTATTGTGTATTTTATACTTCATTTTGTCCTTGTTACGAGGAGTTTTAACATGCATGTCTCTTAATATAAGATATTTTTTCTTAAAGCAATGCTCCTTTTGTCTCGTATAATTCTTAACAAATCATATATAGACACTTTTACCTTAGTTAACCAAACTCTTCTAATTATTAGCTTTTATCCAAAGTAATATAATTTTGACATTTTACCGTAAATACCTAATTTTAACCATATTGTTTAATTTACATAAATTAAATTGTAAATAAGTGCTTATAAATAGCATTAGAGATAGAGGGAGAGAGTGCGCGCGCGTTTTATTATGCACAATAAATGCTTCATTTAGTCTTTAATATAAAACATATCTATCTAATTTGATTAAATTAAGGAAGTTAGTTAAGTTAATTAATATAACATATAATTTCTAAAATAGTCTAGTAATTTTTCATAATTCCCTCATTCTATTTCCGCCTTAATTGTTACTGAGGGAGCATTGATAAGATAAATTAAGAAAATATTAATAAATATAAAAACTATTTTATATTTATAATCAAGATAAATTTCTCAAATGTATCATATATTAAGGATGGGGAGTAAATTATTGGGAAAAAGATAAATAAATACCCCATAAATATAAAAAAAACTTTAAAAGATGACTTAAATTTAGTAAATGACGAGTGAAGGGCAGAGAATTAATTAGTTTTAATTATTTTTCATTGAATTTTAGTTATTTTCTATTAAATTTTAGTTTTAGTTTTAATCATTCACTGTTCAATTTTGGTGAGAGTCACTCATTTATTATTTATTAAATTTGAGTCATTTTTCAGAGTTTTTAATGATTAAAGGGTATTTATTTATCTTTGTATCTAAATTTTTTGGAAAGCCTTTTATATTCACACATGTTCAAATTTAAGAGGGGAAAAAAACGAAGAAGAGCAAAGTGAGAGGGAAAACAAGAGGGGGGTCGCGGAACGCATGAAGCGGGACAAGGTAAAAATGATGTTGTACGCAAAAAACGGAATGTTGTGTTTGGCATTTGCATTATTGCATATATGTGTCCTGATTTCCCTCTTTTGTCCCCTTTTCCCCTCACATTTCTCCCCACCACTTCACGCTCTTCTTCCCCCAGGAGAAAAATAAGAGGGAAAAAAATTTTAAAAAAAACTTTTAAAAATAGTGAATTTATTTATTGTTTATCTAAATTTTTAAATTTAGTGTTCATTTTTCTCTTATTTTTCATTATTTGTCTCCTCATCCAAATATAGTATAAATTAATTTTTTATTCATTAATAATTAGAAGATCGTTTTTGCTTTCCATCACTTACAGCTTTTATAATTGTCAAAGATGTAAAAAAAAAATTGATATGAACTGCTCAGATTTATAACTCAAGCATTTTAACAGAAGAGCAGATCAGAAGAACCCACCCCCTTTTTTCATGGCAATTCATTATCATATTTCCCAGATAATTCATCAAGATTCTCACTTTAATTTTTTCAAAAAAATAATAATAATTTAATATGTTTGGTCCCTTTCTTTCTGTACGCTATTCTCAATTCCATGATCCTTCCTCTCTAATCTGAATCTCACTGCTCATTTGGCTAAATACAGATTATACTGTTTTAGTAGTAATCTGATGATGATGATGTAATCAATGGTTAGTTGTAATCATTCAGCCAATATTGGACACCTAGCCCATAGAAGAAAAATATTATTTTATAACTGTCGGAAACCACTTTCGTTATTCTAAATTTCTATCCAAGCAAGCATGCCTCTCTTTTTTGTTATTTTGTGAGATACAGACATGAATATTAGTATTTCTCATTATCCTTTTTTTCTTATTTCACACACGCACATAAATATAAAGACACGTACTAAACATGACCCAGGTCTCATTTATTTATTTATTTTGTGTTCAGAGAATGAAGACTTACAAGGGACTTGGATCGAGGCTTTTCCATGAAGCTCCTTCTCAGGGAAGAGTGTATAAAGTATAAAATACACTATATAAAGAAAATAGGGGGGAAGTAAAGAATATTCCAAAACATGGTACCAGGTAGTAGATAAGCATGAACCTTGTAGAAAATTTGGGATGTGAAAACAAAAGAAACCAATGACGCGTCAAACAATAAATAAAGATACTCGATCATACATGGAATGGAATTAAAGTCAGAGGGCACCACATATACATATATATGGCTTAAACTCACATCCACAATTGGGCACCCAAAGTGAATCACAGAAAGCAATCGCTCCACCAATAAGTAATTAACACTTTTCACACTACAACCTTTGAAACTGACCATTTAAAAAAGGACACCCAACGTGTTCTCTTAACGTTGTCAGTGTTCCTTCGTGTGGGAGGACAATCCAAAAACCCAAGTTGAGACTCCTAAGAAACCCACACCCTTCCCCCCCTTCCTTTTCGTCACGCCACTTGTTTTGTTTCTTGCCCAAGTTTACGTGGCAAACTCAACTTTTACATTCCTAAGGAAATTCGGATCCTCTGTCTTTCGTTTCACTTTCATTTCCCACGTTTTGGGTCTTTTTTTAAAAAAAATAAAAAATAAAAATCCCCCTCACTTTTTATACCCGCGCAGTGGTCATGGTCAATCCCTTCCTTAACCTCCCTCTCCCTACCCGTAACGCCCTCTCCACGCAGATATGCACACACTTGGTTGTATCCCAAGTCCCAACCCAATTCAACCCGACACGCGTCTCCCCCACAACACTTGTCCTCTCCACCAAGCCTCAGCTTCCTTCCATTCACGTCACTAATTAAATTTAATCAATCGATTAGGAGGCCGTGCTTGTATTTATCCACCCACCCACCCATCCATCCATCCATCCCCCAATTGCATAATTTAATTAATTAATTTCACCCCGCATGATTTTCCAACTTGGGGGGTTTGGTGATTAATTAGTGGCTCTTGAGGAGTAGTAAGTTTTAGGGGAGGGGGGGATTAGGCAAACCCAAATTGGGTTAAGTCTTATCCGGATTATCAAAAAGCCAAATTTGCCAGATGCTTAATGAGCAAGTGAAGGAAGCGCGTGCGAAATTGTATTCAAGGAAAATCCCTCAAGCCTGTCTTTCATCTTCTCAAAGATGCGACCCACCCCATCTGGATCCGGATCCTTCTCATTCCTCATGTGTCCAAATTTAATTTCCAGAAACTTACCAAAATGACTCCCAATTTCTTAATTATTATTATTTTCATTTAATTTTATTATAATACTGAATAATATTAATATCTTATGGAGGCTGATGGTGCACGTCAATAGACTTCCACTCCAACTAAACTCTGATGCTAAAGCCGCACACCCGCATCGTGGCATCCAGACAACTTCGCATCTTCTTTAATTAGCCCTTTACTTCTGCCCCTCTTCCCTCCTACGTGGACCAACATCTTTCTGCCACGTTGCCACTTCTCTTCCTTCGTTGGCCAACATTTACACCCAACCCCCCCTCTCCCACCCAAAAAGACCAACACTGCACACTAGCGCCACAGCCCACATGTTAAAATTAAATTATCATTCTTTACAACACGACAACAAGATACCAAAACTCTTGGTTGTACGGTTGAGATTCAACCTTATTTTAAATCTTATGGATAAGGATTAGCATAAAAACAAAACAGGAGAGATAAAAAGAAAAACCCACTCATATATGTTTGCCCATCATCCTCCATTTACGTCAAGAAACATTACCCCTTGGGACTTCCTAGCCTCACGTCTCTGCCACAACCTCCTCACCGTTTTTTTTTTTATTTCCTTTATTATTAGCCGTATTTTAAATTCCACGCTGGACTCGGAAATGAATTTTAAAAAAGCACAAGTCTAACGCCGAGTGTACGTACGTCCAAACACGCTCTTGTGCTTATGTCTGTATATATATATACCCGCGTTGGCCAGATGGTCCTTCAAGAAAACACAGCACACGCCAATTTGAGTACGCGAAGTTGAGCTCAGTTTCTTTCTGCGATGACTTCTTGGGTGAGAGGGAACTGTATCGGTAAGGGTGCGTTCGGCACCGTCAGTGTTGGGGTTGACCGATGGGACGGTCGGGTTTTTGCGGTGAAATCGGTGGATCTTAAGATGGGTCTTCCGGCTCAGCTGAACGCCTTGGAGAATGAGATTCGGGTTCTCCGTAGGGTGTCGCCGTCGTGTTACGTGGTTGAGTTCCTCGGGGATGACTTGACGGCGTCGACTCGGAATTTGCACATGGAGTATATGCCGGGTGGCACCCTCGCTGACCTGGCGTCCCGGAATGCTGACGTGGGCGAGGAGTTAGCGAGGTACTATACGTGGTGCCTGGTGAACGCGCTGAGGCATGTCCACTCCAAGGGCGTTGTGCACTGCGACGTGAAGGGGAGGAACGTTCTCTTGGGGCTTAACGGCTATGTAGCCAAGCTCGCCGATTTCGGGTCAGCGGTCGAGTTTCCCGCTGAAGTCAGCTCGGCGGCTGTTCCGCCACGGGGGAGCCCGCTTTGGATGGCTCCGGAGGTGATCAGAGGGGAGTATCAGGGACCAGAGTCCGACGTGTGGTCCTTGGGATGCACGGTGATCGAGATGGTCAGAGGGAAGCCGGCGTGGGAGGATCAAGGCGGTGACACGCTGAGTCGAATCGGATACTCCGACGACTTACCCGAATTCCCGAGTCAGCTTTCCGAGCTCGGGCGGGATTTCCTGGAGAAGTGCCTGAGGAGGGAACCTGCACAACGGTGGAGCTGCGATCAGCTGGTGAAACATCCATTTTTGTCATCTGTGTCTCCCAGTAAGCCGGTCGAGTCGTCTCCTCGGTGCATTCTTGACTGGGACAACTTAGAATTCGCCGAAGAAGATGAAGTAGAAGAGGAAATCAGATTCGACAGCAATGCTGAAGCCTCAGCTAAGGAAAGAATCCGTAAATTAGCCGCAACGCTGAGGGCAGATTGGGAAACAGAAGATTGGGTGGCGGTGAGAGGACCGACGTCAGAGGCAGAAGCTACAGCAATTGAAACAGGGGAGGGTGTAAGTGGAGGTGGGGACGAAGAAGGAGGGACAAATTCGGAATATCCTCAAGGGACGGGGGTAGAAGAGGAAATGGAAGTAGGGACAAGTCTGGAATATTCGAATAAGGTAGGAAGGGCAAAATGCGAAAGGGTAAATCCGGGAAAGTGGGAATCGGATGACAAGCGGTTGTTGGTGTGGCGGTGTGGTCACAGAGAAAGCAACGAAAGAAGCAACTTAGCTGGTCGGAGCTGTCCATATACGTATATGTCAGAAAATGTAGATTTATATTTAGTGCTGAGGATGATAAAATTAATGATAAGCATTATTCACAGCATGTGTTGTGATTTACTCAAATCATGTTACTTCAATTCCTTACCATTAATATATTCAACTCTGTTGTTTTCTCCAATTGTTTATTTTCTACCGTCTTTCCTTGAACATGCCAAGAAAATGTGGGCAATTAATTATCTTTGGTCCCAAAAAAAAGAAAAGAAAAAGAAGAACACGTTATTGCAGCGAATTAATGTTAAAAAGAATTAAAAATGATAAAAGAAAGGGTGAAACAATTGGGAAGCACACATCCATTTGCCCAATTACAACTTTGACTGTGTTTTGTAATCACAAGTGATTTGTTTGTGTTAAGGTATAATAATGCGGACTATGTGTGAGTGGGTTTGTATTGCATCTTGAAATTGCTTTTCTTATCTAAACTATCATTCCAGAGTTGCCTAAACACTCGTTGACATCCAAAATTTATTTCACGGCCCAGAATTAGCAAAATTCACAGATCTAGCTCATGGAATAGTGATTTTTTGGTAGTTGGGATCCCAGTTGCTACGGTTAGATATAAGAGCACCATATCATTAGGGGAACTGTACTCAATATAGAATATATTTATTTTAATCAAATTAAAGAAGTTAATCAATTTAATTGATATAACATGTATTTTCTAAAACACCTAAATTATTTTCCTTAACTCCTTCATTCAATCTCCTATTTGATTATTAATGAGGTATCACTATGGTAAATAAAGAAAAAAATGACAGGTATAACAATTATATCTTATATTTAAGATCAAAATCAATTTAAATATGTTTTATATTAAAAAATGAAGAGTAGTATTCTCAGTAATTCACATGAGATAAAAAGAATGGTTAATATGATCTTTGATCCTTCATATTTGCCTTACTTTTGATTATGCTCTCTTAAATTTCATTTCCTTTAAAATATTGATCCTTATGTGTCAATAGAAACATAGATCATTTTACTTTTATAAGAATCAAAACTAATAGTTTCAAACTTGATGTATTGAAAATAAAACAAAAACAAATTTGAGAGACTAAAATATTATATTAAGCTAAAAAATGATTATGATAACAAGCATTGAAACATTTTTCAAAAAATCTACTCTTCTAATATCTTTTCTCTGAAGATGGATACAATACAACAAATATCACACCTGAATCTTGCATTCAACACCATAATAAAAAGATCTTGAGGCCAAATCAGTAGCGTTCACTCATTTTGCAGGATGAAACTTGGGTTAGGCAGCGGCGTATGATGTGCAAGTAGTAATCTGGAGCTTAAAAAAGAAACAAAAACATGTTATATGTCCAAAAAAAACATGTGCTGTATATATAGGCAGGTCACGAAAGAACCTAATGCAATGTAAGAAAGGTACAAGAATACAAGAGAGAGAAAGAGGTGAGAGGGGACAAGTGAGAAGAGTACAGCAAGGTAGCTGGAGCTGGAGGAGTAGCCATCAGAGAACCCAAAACACGTGAAGGGGGAAAATGTCCCATCCCCTGCCAATACTCGCTGTTTGTGACTTGTGACTGCCTGTGCCTGTGGTATTAATTTATTAGCAAACTCAACTATGATATCTTTTTAATTTTATTTTTTAAAATTGTGTGTGTGTCAGTGTGTGTGGGGACCGGGTTCACTAATTTTGTCTTTACTCGCAATAATGTTGTGTTTGTGTGGAGTTCCAGGAGTAGGTAAAGAAAATGAAACAAATGATTAAGTGTTGACAAGGAGTATTATTCTCCTTTATTATTATTAATTAATATGGGATTGAACAAGGAAGTATCATAATAATTTATTTTTAAAAAAAAGAAAAATGACAACTCGTGGAACATAACATTAACATATGAACCGGGGGGAATTGTTCTGCAAACGCGGCACTCGGCGCTCATTAAAAAAGGAATAACATAATGGGGTCTGATTCCTGCTGGACAACAAGCGTGCCTCCTGCTTCCTGTTTTTTTTATTTGTCAATTGTCATTCACCTTGAAGGGACAGTTATTTTACGGGGTAAAAAAAAAAAGGACAGTTATTTTTTGAAATTTACCCGCCTGATGAGAATAGGCTCAAGGAACACTGTGTGCTTGCTGTGTGAGTTCGAGTTCAAGGTGCATAGACTCTTCGGGCTAGGACATAGCTCAAATAAATAGAGGCATGGTCATTTTTCCCCCTTTGACTCAAACAAGGACTTTCTTTGTACTATGCTACGTATATCTAGGGTTTGACGATACTTTTTTTTACCTATATTTTGTTTTAACTCTAAGAAAAAAGTACGTTTCTAGCAGTTGTTCTCTGGTATTTTTATTCATATACGATAAACACTCAAAAATTTAACTAAAATGCTACACATATAAAGTTAATTATCGGTATACTGCATTTAAAATTGTTCTTGTGATGAAATTGTTCACCTTAATAACGATTTTTTAAAAAAAAAATACAGAAGAGAATAAATCATAGATTTTAAAACGTTCAGAACATAAATCATATTTGAAAATATTTTTAAAAAGAATTATATTTATTCTTTTAAAAAAATTCTCTAAAATTCCTTTTATTTCTTTTAGTTAGACTCTTAAATTCTCTTTTATAATCACATTTACAAAAAAAATAGTAGATTTTGAATATGTCATATTTAAATTAATTTGATGGAATAGCTTGAAAATTAAAAACATAAAAAAAACATAAAGCCATATATAAATACAAGGGTAGATTTTGGA
>JBAGKO010000011.1:12220887-12250006 GCA_037177275.1 Acacia concinna | reverse complement strand
TGTAGTCATGGCAAGTACAAGGTAAATTTCTTTAATACAGATTTATGGGAATGGTGTACTTTAAATTTATCTAAACAAGTTGGCTATGTGGAGGACACTAAATGGGCAGAATTTTTTGCCATGTTGTATTGGTTGCTGTGGAAATTTAGAAATGAAAAGATTTTTGAAGGGCTTAATGCAGATCTTGGCTCTTTGAAGATTCGTGTATCCGTCATAACTGATTCCATACGAAGAAACAATAAGCGGTGCCATAATGTGAACTTGCAAAGAAGTCATGAAATGCCTGAGGCTCACTTAGCAACAATCCCCTCAGGTTATTATAAACTTTCTATAGATTGTGTATTCTCGAAACTTCTATACTCTGCAGCTTGTGGAGGAGGCATATGTAACCCGCAAGGTAACTTCTATGGGGAATTCATGATGAGAATTTAGCAGGAGGGATCTTTAAGTGCTGAGCTATGAGGCTGTTTAACTGGTTTAAAGCAAGTTTAGGACATGGGTATAAGGAAGGTGATTCTACTTACAGGCTGTCTTGACACCTGGAGACTATGTAGAGAATGATGTATCGAGTTACACATGCAACGAAGCTTGGTGTTGGAGATTCAAAGCTTAGCAGAGTGTAGTTGGCAGGTAGAGATTCGTCACATCCAAATGAACCTAAACCTAGTTGCAGATAACCTTGCAAAAAGAGCACTCAATATGGAGCTTGGATTCTACTTGGTAGATAGGCTTGACACTGATTCAGTTCACGTGGAACCGAGTTAGCAATATCATTTTTGTTTCTTAACTTTCATCATGTATCAAAAAAATATGAAGGAAAATCATTCTATGATGTGTTCATTAATAAGTAGCTGAAAATATCATGTTTACAAAAACTTACACCTCAAAATAAAAAAGTAATTATTTGAATCATTTAAAGAAAGGTATTAAAGAATTAAAATAATTGTATAAAAACAAAAGAATTAAAAGAATTAATTGATTTTTAAAGACAGCTATTATAGGAATGATATAATAATTTATTTAAATAAATGACTGAAATGATGTGTGTGCGTTAGAGTGTGTAAATTGTTAATTAATTTAGAAAGAAAGCTATTAAAGAATATATATATATATCAATCAATCAAATACATGATTGAAACATTGTTGATTTTTTAAAATATGTGACAATCTATAATTAAAGAAATTGAACATTTCTTCGTTGATTTGAATATAATGAAATATAAAAAGGAGAATCATGCTGACATAGATAAGAAATCAATGTTTGATATGTGCATTTATTAATAAATGGTTGAAAAAAATCATACTCCATAAAAATTTACACCTAAGATAAAAAAAAAAACTTAGTTACATTACTCAAAGGAAGATAGTAACTATATGAACAATAACATTAATTGATTTGTGAAGAAACAATGTAATCAATTAATAGAATAAATTGATGATTTTTTTGATTTTTTAATGTAATTTGTGACAATATCTAATTAAAGGACTTGACTAGGAAAAATTATAAAAAAGGAAATCATTCTGTTTAGATGTGCGCATTTCTAAAAATTAATATCCCATCCAGTGTACAAATTGTTATTATTATTTTATATACGTGGTTTCAATTTTTAGTTCTTTAATTTTAAAAATTATTGATTTTGCCACCTAATATTAACACAGTCATATCAATTGGCGATTTTGTATGTGAATCATTGTCATTGTTATGGTGAGTAATTTTTTTTAAAAAAATAAATTTAATACAAAATAAAAGAGAATTATTGTGATACGAAAGAGAATTATTTCGTGATGTGTTCATTAATAAAAGGTTGAAAATATAAGGCTAATGAAAATTTACAACTCAAGATAAAAATAATTATTTCAATAATTTAAAGAAATGTATTAAAATAATTAATTGATCCGTAAAGGAAGCTATTATACAAAAATTTACACATCAAAGAAAGATATTAAAGGATTTGTGAAGAAACAATGTAATCAACTAATAGAATAAATAGGTAAAACTCTGTTGTTTTTTATTCATATACTCCTTGACAATCTCTAATTAAAGGATTTGATTATTAAAAATATAAAATAGGGAATCATTCTATATAAAGGAGAATCATTCTGTTTAGACGTGAGCATTTCTAAAAATTAACATTCCATAGTGTACAAATTGTTATAATTATCACACACACACGTATAGTTTCATTTTTTGGTTTTTTAATTTTATAAATTATTGTTTCCGCCACATAACATTAACGCGGATAGATTCAAATGACAATTTGTTTTGAATTATTGTCATTATTACGTGAGTGTGTTTTTTTAAAATTAAACTTAATACGAAATAAAGGAGAATTATTTTGATATAAAGTAGAATCATTCTGTAATGAGTTCATTAATAAAATGGTTGAAAATAGCATGCTGAAAAAAATTTATACCTCAAAATAAAAAGCAAGTAGTTCAACCATTTAAAGAAAGGTATTAAAAGATACAAATAATTAATTCATTTATAAAGAAATCTATTATAGGAATAATACAATCATTTACTTAAATAAATGACTGTAACCTTTTTTTTTTATTTGTCTTTTCTTGCCATTCGTTTTCTTTACTTGTTACTATATTTATTTAATGTAAATGAATAATTCTTAAAAATATAAATATTGATTTGGTTAATTAGTTCAATCATTTAATGAAAGGCATTAAAAAATCAAAATGATTAATGGATTTGCAAAGAAAGCAGGAATGATATAATCATTTATTTAAATAAATGAATGAAACCTTTTTGATTTTATTTGTGAATATCTTTATTTAAGGTAAATGAATAATTCTTAAAAATAAAAATATTTATTTAGTTTAATTGTGTGACTTGTTTAATGACTTTGTTGGTTGTTAAGTGGTTTACATGACTTTTTATAATATAATAAGTTGATACTTGACTGAGTTCAACTTATTTTTGCTACTTTGAATATATGCTTATCCACCATTAATTGCATGATCATGGCATATGTGTGTGTAAGAATAATATAGGGCTTGATGTATGAAGAAGATATTTACCTACTATATTTGGTTTTAAATATAAGATTCAGTTAACTCTTTTAGAGAGTTTAAAAAAATAGAATAAGTTACATTTAAGTCTTTATAATTATTTTTTTTATAAATTAAATTATTTTTTTCTTGCCAACAAATTAAATTATCTAATTTATAAAGTGATATATACTCTAATGATAAAAACTTATGCTATAATAAAGTGATTTATTTATCTTCTTTAACTTTTTTTAAAAAAATCAGTTGTGTCTTATATTTAAGGCTAAAATAATATTAATTGGCATATAGAATTACCATTAATACCCTTGAACAAGTTATTGGACACTAAGTACAGGTCATAGGTAGCACAATTGACCTTGTTGTTTTTTTTTTTTGTTTAATGTGAAGGCTCTAAACCCCTAACCCAACATTTATAAATTCTGAGCTTTCTTATCTAATAAAAGGACATTTGAGAAACTCTTAAACCTCAGTTTTAAATTTATGTTTGTGTAAGTTGAGATAAAACTTCTCTCACATACTTATTTCAAAATTCGTAAAAATTATTTTTAAAAGCTAATTCAAATGCTTTACATTATCCTAAAAATGTCCAGAAAAACTAGTAGTATGATAGAAACGAATTCTATTCTACATTTTATACTGGCAAAAAGTAAAAGAAACGAATTCTGAGTTGTACCTTGGTCCAAAAAAAAAAAATCTGAGTTGTACACAAAAGAAAAGAGAATTCTGACAAGTGACAAACGAGCATTTTTTTTTTTGGGGAAAAAAACCAAAAAGTTCCAACAAGTATGCTAATCGGCTTTCCCATACTGCCACGACTTTCTGTTGTTTTCACTCCCCTCCCTCTCCCTCTCCCTCTCCCCCCCTCTCTCTCTGTTCTGGCCTTCGCTGCTTCAGATCTCGCAGCGTAAACGAAGGTCTTCATTCCTTTACGCCATTTCTCTCTCATTCTATTCCCTCTACCTGGAGCTTTGATCTGATCCTTATACCATGGCCGCAAATGCTCCTATTGCCATGAAAGAGGCCTTAACGGTTTGTTTTCCTTTCCTTCTATGCTTCTATTGGCCATGCCATTGCCACAATTGGATTACTTTTCAGCGAACTTTTATGAGATTTTGTTGTTGCCCCCTCAATGTGATTTGTTCCTGTCTTTAGATCCTGATACCATTCTTCATTTTTGGTTTTTATTTATATAGTGCCGATTGTAACGTTTCGTTTTTTTTTTCCATTCTTGTCATTATTTATTGGTTATACGACGAGGGGTTGTTCAGTATGCTTTTATTTGATTTATGTTGATGTTCGTTTAATTTGCAGTTGCCTGGCATTGGAATAAATTCGCAATTCATTACGTTTAACCATGTGACAATGGAATCGGATAAGTACATATGTGTGAGGGAAACATCACCCCAGAACAGTATTGTTATCATCGATATGAATATGCCCATGCAGCCTTTGAGACGGCCCATTACTGCTGATTCTGCCTTGATGAACCCTAATACTAGAATTCTTGCTCTCAAAGGTAATTTTAGAGGTCTTGGTTTGTATTACCATTTTCTAATTTTATCCTATCTATTGTTTGTTCTCATCGTTCACGCTAGAGGAAAAGGGTAGTAACAGCCCAAATGCGTCTCTTAATAGTGACGTGGTCAACATTGTTGCTCATGCCATTTGATAGCGACAGCCCAATCAACAAGTCGTTCATCTCTTGATAGTGACATGGTCAACAATGTGGTTCATGTCATGTTGAAATAACCTCTCGTCCTACTTTAGTATATTTACACAGCTTTGATTTACTTCTGGACCGTGACATTTTATCCGCAGCTCAAGTTCCGGGGACCACTCAGGATCATTTGCAAGTGTTTAATATAGAAATGAAGGCAAAGATAAAATCATATCAGATGAGTGAACAGGTGTGGTTTTGTATATGATTTTAATGTGCCCTTATAAGAACACTCTTTGGGATTATGCGTGGGCCGATATTTCTGATTATTAATTAACTTGCTTTATTCTCTTTAGGTTGTCTTCTGGAAGTGGATATCCCCAAAGGCGCTAGGTTTAGTCACTCATACTTCTGTTTATCATTGGTCCATTGAAGGTAATATACTTTAATTTCCCACGAGTAAACCATTTATTCTACTGCCTCTTCTTTATTGTAACTTTTGCTGATGTTGACGGTTTCACATATATTCATGCTATGTGCTGCGTTTTCCGATTGAATTTTGAATATTCATTTTACTATTTTTCGTATCTAGGTGATAGCCAGCCAGTGAAGATGTTTGACCGAACAGCCACGCTGGCCAATAATCAAATTATTAATTATCGTGCTGATCCTAGTGAAAAGTGGCTAGTTTTGATTGGAATTGCTCCTGGATCACCTGAGGTATTTTATTTCTTTCCTTTAGCAGCTTTCAGTCTGGCTTCTAAGATATGAGCAATTTTCTTAATTGTATAACTGTATTTATGAGTCAATAAGTTCTCGGTTGGCCAATCTTGGGTTTATTGTCGAGTGACCATTTGCTTTGAAGGATTCCATCATTGCATTTAGGTGCTTGAAATGTAAGAATGCTGGCTTCATAAAGATCCAATCACCTTTTAGGACTTCCTTTGCAATGCTTAGAAGGTCTAACACCTATGACTTTCTTTCGCTGAATAAGCGCGGTTCCTAACTAATTTTATGAAGGAATATATTATGAATAACTGGCAAATTCAGGAATTCCATGCTCTGATGCAACCTTTGAGTTACTCCCTCTGTTTCCTTTTTAAGAAGAAAAAAATATTTCTATTTATCTGTCACTTTGGCTGTTCAAGGAGATATTAATCAATAAATTTCCTACTATACCCTTATCTTTGATGGGGTATTCTTAATCAAAGAAACAAACTACAAGGACGCAAGGAATTTTAGCATATTAATTACACTTTCCTATTCTATGTAAAACAATATATAGAAGGAAATAGAGAGAGTAGCTTATACTTCGGGAAATAAGTTTTAATTCATTCAAAGATATACCCCATTTTGATGGTTCTGAGACTATTTTATCATCTTATGAATCAGCTTGAACTTTATGTCTGGATTTTATTTTTTTGCCTGTACAATTTTAAGATATTTACTCAAACTTTTTCCGGGTCAGGTAAATTTACAAGACCTTTCTTTATTAAGAAACAAAAGCTTCTTAAGCCACTTGCTTATAGTTGCCTGAGCTTTTCCTATTTGTATTTTTGAACTCACCCCTTTATTTAGTTTGTACTTCAGTTTTTGTTTTTTTCAAAAAATAATTTTTCATTTTTTCTGTTTTTTAATACTTCTGGACTGCAAGCCATTGAGTCTAGAGAGGCTTCTTTACTATGTGTACAATACTACAAATTGTTAGGGGCACACTTGGTCCAGATAACGAGTGTTATGGTTTCAGCTCCTCTTTTTTAGTTAATTTATTATAGGACTGTCTGCTTCTCTTACATTATTTTTATTCATGTTTTATGGTTGAAGATGGTTCTCTTTATTTATTTCTATTAGCTACAAATTTCTGAAATTTGTTACCTTTTGAGTTTTGAGAGCCTGTGGTCAAACTTCATGTAGTTATTAGTTGTTTTAATAATGATATATTTATTTTGTGGTCTGTAGAGACCACAGCTAGTGAAAGGAAACATGCAACTGTTCTCTGTGGAACAGCAGCGAAGTCAGGCTCTTGAAGCACATGCTGCATCTTTTGCCACTTTTAGGGTAATGCTTCCTTCTTTTTGATTCATTTATATGGCATTTGAATGTTGTGCTTGTAGTTTTGCCGTCAAATTATTCCTGTGATATATTACTTGGATGCAACACCTAGGTTCCAGGGAATGATAAGGATTCAACGCTCATAACATTCGCATCCAAGGCTGTCAATGCAGGACAGGTCACATCGAAGATGCATGTTATCGAACTTGGTGCCCAGCCAGGTATATGTGTGGTATAGAATTTTATACTAGCCGTAGGCACCTACACACTGTGTTTGCATTAAACACAAAACAAGATATGGTAAGCTATTTAAGGATATAAACTTCTATGTGTGCTTGCCCTTTAAACTGACATTATAATTGTTAAAAGGAAAGATTGCACCATAGTAGGGTGTGGGGTACTGGGATATAAATTGGCGGAAGTTTAGAATCACCATCAACATCATTAATGCACATTTTGAATGGAGTTAAATAGAAGGGTAGATGCTATTTTGGGGAAACAGAGAACAGAATGATGTCTTTATCAGCAATTTCATTATTTATTTCCTCTTCAGGCATGCTAAGCTTTTTTCTTTTATATTTATGTTTGTTTAATAGTTGGTTTGTGCCTTTTGATGCTACAAGCATATGAATCTACATAGAACTCCTCTGAACTATTCTAAGTTATTGCTTTTGTAAAGAACTAGTGCTTTCGCTGACACCCTTTTGGTATTTTTGGCAATTGTAATCAGGCAAACCATCATTTACTAAGAAACAAGCGGATCTGTTCTTCCCTCCAGACTTTGCTGATGACTTTCCTGTGTCAATGCAGGTTGTTACCCTCAATTGATATTCTAAATTCCTGATAGGCACTATGTTAAGTATTTGATTCATTTTTATTGCACAGATTTCAAATAAGTATGGATTGATATATGTCATCACCAAGCTTGGACTTCTATTTGTCTATGATTTGGAGTCCGCCACCGCAGTTTATAGAAACCGGATCAGTCCTGATCCTATATTTTTGACTTCAGAAGCATCATTATCAGGGGGCTTTTATGCCATCAATAGACGTGGTCAGGTGTTGCTTGCCACTGTAAATGAAGCAACCATTATACCATTTGTTAGTGGCCAGGTATTTTATGCTTCATGTTTTGATTTTAAGAAAGGAGGAAGAAATTCTTGGAACTTATCACTGAATGTCAATGTACTTTTGCAGTTGAATAATTTGGAACTTGCTGTTAATCTTGCAAAAAGGGGAAACCTTCCTGGTGCAGAAGACCTGGTAACTTTATAGTTTTATTTGGTTAACATAGTTCTGTTATGCCCTTACTAATTTCTTATTTGACCAACTCTCCACTGAGTATGAAATGTGATAGATTTTTTGGTAATTTTTTTTTTCTGTATTTTTTTTTGTCGTGTTATATTGCAATGGCCCGATAGAACATTAATTAATGATATCGACCATAAAATTGCAAGAGAATTATTAACATTAGCATGATAAATTTACTCATGCCGATAGTTTTTTCTTTGACTGGAAGACCATAATTTATACCATGCAGATTACAAGCTTAATGTTACTTTTGAGAAAACTTTGGTAAAAGCGTATGCAAAGTAGTGTGATATTGGTGAAATTGGTAATGAACCCTGATTTTTGTGCTGTTGTTATTTTGAAGTTTAAACTAGCAGAAAATTCACGTTGTATCATATCTCTTGCAATTTACCTTGCCTACTCTTCCTCAACTTATTCAACCCACGGGAATTATGCTTTTTTCAAAATGCCTCCTTTTATCGCCAAAAGAAATAAAAATATCTCTTTTGCTGGATGATGATGAATCTTTTGTCTTTTCTCAGGTTGTTCAGCGCTTTCAAGAATTATTTGCTCAAACCAAGTATAAGGAAGCTGCAGAGCTTGCTGCAGAATCTCCACAAGGAATACTTCGCACTCCTGAGACTGTTGCTAAATTTCAGGTAAAATTTTGCATTGCACTAGGTGACCAGGCAGGAGCCTCGGCATTTAGATAAGATCATCCTTCTTCAAATAGTGACAGGGGGCTTAATTTGCTGCTCCATCAAGTCCTTGATTGCTTATGCTGGTAATTTGTTGCAGAGTGTACCCGTGCAAGCTGGGCAAACACCACCATTATTGCAGTACTTCGGAACTCTTTTAACCAGGGGAAAGCTTAATGTTTTTGAATCCTTGGAACTGTCTAGGCTTGTGGTAAATCAGAACAAAAAAAATCTATTGGAAAATTGGTTAGCAGAGGACAAACTAGAATGCAGTGAGGAACTTGGAGACCTTGTGAAGGTCTGTAGAAATTTGAATTAATTTTCTCCTTATCATATGGACTCACTAATTTCATTTTAGTTATTGATGGTTTGAGGAAGGAAAATGCATAATGTAAATTATGATAACTTCTTACAGCCCCTATATCATATTTTGATGGTGAATTTAATTGGAAGGAATTTCTTTCATGTCTGCTTTACTATATAAAGGGAGAACCCAGTGTGAGTTCTGTTTTGTTCATTTAAGTTTCATTTTGTAAATGATATTACAAAACGATTGCCCTGCATTGATTCTGACTCTACGTAATTACAATAATCTTTTCTGTTATTTACTAATGCCTCTTGCTATCTAATTAATCTAATTAAATTTATAATAACTCGTGTAAAAGCGCAGTGGCTGTTTTTAGATTTACATATCTGTATATGAATATCATAGAGAGATTTTTCTTGCACTCCAGAGAATGCTTAGTTGGAGAGTCAAAGTTCAATAAGAACGACATTATTTTCAAGTTGGACAATTCTGAAATCAGCTAACTGGTTATGTGCCATTTAGAGGCTTCTGAAGTTGGGTTCAAATACTTGTTTATTCCTTTTCTGTCTTTTGTTTAGTATCTTTGGATGTCAAAAACTTGTTATCTTCCCATGCATACGAGTACAGACGCATTTATATGCTTATTTTGTCTGTTTATTTCACCGCTATTATTAATTCCCTTTGGGGAAGCACTTTTTTGATTCATTATTTTATTCTTTGCACGTCTTTTCCCTTGTATTCATGATCTTTTAAGTCATGCATTATAATGCAGACGGTGGACAATGATCTTGCGTTGAAAATATATATTAAAGCCAGAGCCACCCCAAAAGTTGTTGCTGCTTTTGCTGAGAGAAAAGAATTTGACAAGATTCTGATATATTCAAAGCAGGTGATAAAATTTTTTGTAACTAAATATATTTGCGTTTTCTATTATGAGATAAATGCTCATAATTTTATCTGTAGTGTTACATAGTTTAGTAATCTGTTTTGTTATAAGTGATTGATGCGTTCTCCTCTTTTAATTTGCTGAAGGTTGGATACACACCTGATTACTTGTTTCTTATTCAAACTATTTTACGGGCAGATCCCCAGGTAAGCAGTTTCTTTAAATGCAAATATTTGAAGCTATTATGTAGAAGCATGTTCTGCGAGACCTGTTACTTTTGTGGTGCACTTAATTTCTGTTGTAGTGAAACCTGCTCAAGTTCATACTAATCATGAATGTCAGTTAATGCTGCAAATTGGACCTTGTTTATGATGTTTGCCTATCCATATTATTTCTTATTTTGCTCACCTCTGAACGTTTTTTGCCTTTAAGAAATTTTGGTTGAATATTTTCACGTAGAATGATTCTAATCTTTCTTGCTGGCAGGGCGCTGTTAATTTTGCTTTGATGATGTCTCAAATGGACGGTGGTTGCCCAGTTGACTACCACACAATAACAGATCTCTTTCTTCAGGTTTATTTAGAATTTACCTTTTTTAATGGGATTGCTATTATATAATTTGCATTTTGCTTAAAAGTGTCAATGTTGTATTCAACATCTTTTTGTTCCTTTTCTGAAACTACGTTCTTTTTATTTTATTATTTTTCAAAAAACTGCTGGTGCTTGAGCCATATTTGCATTGAAAATCATAGTTAAGAAATTTAATAACAGATAATCTTTTGAAAATTAAATTGTTGTATTTCTCATTTAACTAAAATTCAATAAAATTGGAAGACTTATAAAATACTTTTATACATGGTTAGACATAGATTTTCAATGATTTTCTTGCTCGGGCTTAGATATTTTCTATCTCCTCTATATTTGAGAACTATGTCTACTTGTAAAGGCAAGAATCAATTGAGTTATTTTGTTTCTATTTTATCTTTGTCTAGAAACTTTGACCCTTTCTCATAACTGATATCTTCATCTATTTATTTTCAGAGGAATTTAATTCGTGAGGCCACTGCATTTCTGTTGGATGTGCTGAAGCCTAATCTACCTGAACATGGTCATCTTCAAACAAAGGTCCTTTAATTTTACACATCTGTTTCTCTTTCCTGAACTCTATGATGCTATATTTTCTTTATAATTGTATCATTTCGTCCATTCTGTTTAGGTGCTGGAAATTAATCTTGTGACATTTCCAAATGTCGCGGATGCCATATTGGCCAATGGCATGTTCAGTCATTATGATCGCCCGCGAATTGCACAGTTATGTGAAAAAGCGGGACTTTTTATACGCGCTCTTCAGGTTATTATCTTCTTTAATTCTCATGAACTACAGTGATTTGTTTGTCAGCATCAATCTGAGAAACTTATTGCATGTCTTGTGCAGCATTATTCTGAGTTACCTGACGTCAAACGAGTCATTGTTAATACTCATGCCATTGAGCCCCAGGTTTGGATTCTAAGTGCAGAAATGGCTTAGGATGTCATGATCTTTTCCCCCCTTCTAACTAGGTGGTACTTTTCAGGCCCTGGTTGAGTTCTTTGGAACCCTTTCTAGAGAATGGGCGCTCGAGTGCATGAAAGATTTGCTTCTGGTTAACCTGAGGGGTAATCTTCAAATAATTGTGCAGGTACTGTCTTGGGGCATCACATAATGTTAGCATAGGACTTTTTTAATCAATGAAATTATCATAGGCTGATTTGTTATGCGAATATGTGATTTGCAGACCGCTAAGGAATATTCTGAGCAGCTAGGAATGGATTCATGCATTAAACTCTTTGAGCAATTTAAGTCATTTGAAGGACTCTACTTTTTCTTGGGTTCATATTTGAGCTCCAGGTAAACAAACATGACCTCTATTCCCTGGCTTTGTAGTTCCTTTCTACCCCTGTTTTTTTGGTGTAAAATTTAGTTTGTAATTCTGACTTGTCCAGTGAAGATCCTGATATTCACTTCAAGTACATTGAAGCAGCTGCAAAAACTGGACAACTTAAGGAGGTTGAGCGTGTTACTCGAGAATCAAACGTTTATGATCCTGAGAAGACGATGACTTTCTTAATGGAAGCCAAGCTTCCAGATGCACGGCCATTGATTAATGTGTGTGATCGTTTTGGCTTTGTTCCAAATCTCACTCATTATCTCTATACCAACAACATGCTTCGCTACATTGAAGGCTATGTCCAAAAGGTAGTTGTGATGGATTGGATATATATATATATATATTTTGTATTTTTGGAATTGATGTTGTTAGTGGTTTTTGAAAGAATCTTAGAATGGCAAGGGATTGTGAAAATCGAGTATTATGCTTCTCACTTATAGGTCAATCCCAGAAATGCTCCTCTAGTTGTTGGACAGTTGTTAGATGATGAATGCCCTGAAGATTTTATTAAAGGTCTTATACTTTCAGTACGCTCACTTTTGCCAGTTGAGCCTTTAGTTGAAGAATGTGAGAAGAGGTTTGTTAATTTTTTATACATCCTCTACATTTCTAGTTTTATTGCCTTATTTGCTTTTCTCATTTCACTTTATATGCACAGGAATCGTCTCCGCTTACTTACTCAGTTCTTGGAGCATCTCGTGAGTGAGGGAAGCCAGGATGTACACGTGCATAATGCTCTTGGTAAAATAATTATTGACAGCAACAACAATCCAGAGCATTTTCTCACTACCAACCCGTATTATGATTCTCGTGTTGTTGGTAAATATTGTGAGAAGCGGGATCCTACCCTTGCTGTTGTTGCTTACCGAAGAGGGCAATGTGATGATGAACTTGTTAATGTTACAAATAAGAATTCCTTGTTCAAACTCCAAGCCAGGTGTTTTATCTTGTCTATCATTAAGTTATTGTATATTGTAATTCTAATCTGGGACAGGGATACTCATGTTATAATATCCTTGTGATTTTGGATTAGATATGTTGTGGAAAGAATGGACGCTGACCTCTGGGAGAGAGTTCTGAATCCTGAGAATGAGTATAGGAGGCAGTTGATTGATCAAGTGGTCTCCACTGCTTTGCCTGAAAGCAAGAGTCCTGATCAAGTTTCTGCTGCAGTTAAGGCTTTTATGACTGCAGATCTTCCCCATGAGTTGATTGAGCTTCTTGAGAAGATTGTGCTGCAAAATTCTGCCTTTAGCGGAAACTTTAATCTTCAAAATCTGCTCATCCTTACTGCTATCAAGGCAGATCCATCAAGAGTTATGGATTACATTAACAGGCTGGATAACTTTGATGGACCTGCAGTAGGAGAATTGGCTGTTGAAGCACAACTATATGAAGAGGCATTTGCCATCTTCAAGAAATTTAATTTGAATGTTCAGGCTGTTAATGTTCTGCTAGATAATCTTCGGACCATTGATCGAGCTGTAGAGTTTGCTTTCCGGGTTGAAGAAGATGCTGTATGGAGCCAGGTTGCGAAGGCACAACTAAGAGATGGTTTAGTGAGTGATGCTATTGAATCTTTTATACGTGCAGATGATGTCACTTGCTTTTTGGAGGTTATAAAGGCTGCTGAAGATGCAAATGTGTACCATGACTTGGTAAGCTACCTTCTTATGGTTAGGCAGAAGACGAAAGATCCCAAAGTGGATGGTGAGCTCATTTATGCATATGCAAAAACTGATCGGCTTGGAGAAATTGAGGAGTTTATATTGATGCCAAACGTTGCCAATCTTCCAAATGTTGGAGACCGCTTGTATGATGAGGCCCTGTATGAGGCAGCAAAGATCATATTTGCATTTATTTCTAATTGGGCTAAGCTAGCAGTCACATTAGTGAAGCTTCAACAATTCCAGGGTGCTGTTGATGCAGCCAGGAAAGCAAACAGTTCAAAGACATGGAAGGAAGTTTGTTTTGCTTGTGTTGACGCTGAAGAATTCCGCTTGGCTCAGATTTGTGGTCTCAATATCATCATTCAGGTGGCACTCTTTTTTAGCATGTCATTGAATTTATTCTCTTGGAAATGTGTTTTTCCTTTCCCCCGCCTAAGGCCAAAAGATTTGTAGTGTGAAGATTGGTTCCTCCTGTTGCAAATCCCTTTTAATGAAAGTTCACATATGTCATGAAATGACTGGAGTCTTGAGTTACTAGTTGATGCATTTAACATATATTATGCTAGTATACTGTTGAATAGCATTACACTGTTGATTGCTTAAACTGACCATTTATCATTGGTTTGTGTGCATTTTATTCTTTATTGTTATGAAGGTCGATGATTTGGAAGAGGTTAGTGAGTATTATCAGAACAGAGGATGCTTTAACGAACTCATATCACTGATGGAAAGTGGTCTAGGATTGGAACGTGCACATATGGGCATCTTTACGGAGTTGGGAGTTCTGTATGCAAGATATCGTCATGAAAAGCTAATGGAGCACATCAAGTTGTTCTCTACTCGTCTTAATATTCCCAAGCTTATTCGGGCCTGTGATGAACAGCAGCACTGGAAGGAACTTACATACCTGTATATCCAATATGATGAATTTGATAATGCTGCAACTACTGTGATGAATCACTCCCCAGAAGCATGGGATCATATGCAATTTAAAGATGTTATAGTGAAAGTTGCGAGTGTGGAGCTCTACTACAAGGCTGTTCACTTTTACTTGCAAGAACATTCTGATCTCCTAAATGGTGTTCTTAATGTGCTTGCCCTTCGTGTCGACCATACTCGTGTCGTGGATATAATGCGGAAGGTGTGCATATCTCTTGTGCTATTTCTACCATCTGATTTCTACTGTTCCAAACTTCCAATTACATATTTGTGTTGGTAATGTTATTGAATATTGTGTATACTAATTTTGTTGGTTGTTTTCCTGGTTTAGGCTGGCCACCTCCGATTAGTAAAGCCATACATGGTTGCAGTTCAAAGCAACAATGTGGCTGCTGTTAATGAAGCTTTGAATGACATTTATGTTGAGGAGGAGGATTATGACAGACTTCGTGAATCCATAGATTTGCATGACAACTTTGATCAGATAGGTCTTGCACAGAAGGTATGGTCATCTCTTTCTTTTCTTTTGACCATTTGCAAGAATTGAGATCCAAACTATTTGGGAAACTTGGTAGTCAAAGATTATTCACTTTAACACAATGTAATCAGATTGAGAAGCATGAGCTTCTTGAGATGAGGCGTGTTGCAGCTTATATTTATAAGAAGGCAGGAAGATGGAAGCAGTCCATTGCTTTGTCAAAGAAAGACAATCATTACAAGGACTGTATGGAAACTTGCTCTCAATCTGGTGATCGTGAACTTTCAGAGGAGCTGCTAGTCTACTTTATTGAGCAGGTTTGTATTTTCATATCCTTGTATTGTCTAACTGTGGATTTAACAAATTTTGACATTCACCAGGTTAGGCTCTGAGCGATGCTTCACTATGAAAATGATTATAATTATTATTTTTTTCTTTCTACAAATTCTTTTCTTCTTACCTTTGGTCCTTTCTTCTATCCTAAGTTATGAAAAAAGAAATGATTTATACGTTTCTTTTGGTATATATGCAGGGGAAAAAAGAGTGCTTTGCTTCTTGCCTCTTTGTTTGTTACGATGTAATACGGCCAGACGTTGCTCTTGAGCTGGCATGGATGAATAATATGATCGATTTCGCTTTCCCATATCTCTTGCAGGTTTTCCCCCATTCCCCCCTTCCCACCATATGCATCAACGGACAATTCATTCAGTTCTTTTGTGAGAATTTATTCCCGTTTTTAGTTTCTAATTTTTTGTTATTTTAATTTTTAAAGTTTATTCGAGAGTATACAAGTAAGGTGGATGAGCTTATCAAGGATAAAATTGAGGCACAAAGTGAGGAGAAGGCTAAGGAGAAGGAGGAGAAAGAAAAACTTGCTCAGCAGGTTCTTTTGCCTCCAAATTTCCTTGTGTAAAAATTCCTGTGTTTCTATCCTTTTCCCCCTTAAACTAACAAATGTTTCCAATTATCTCCAGAATATGTATGCCCAGTTGCTACCACTTGCTTTGCCTGCACCACCAATGCCAGGAATGGGCGGAAGTTTTGCTCCCCCACCAGCTATGGGTGGAATGGGGATGCCACCAATGCCTCCTTTTGGCATGCCTCCAATGGGCTACTGATGACCTCTCGTAGGCAGGACTGAAATTTTGTCACAAATTTGACTGAAGAAACTAGGTTGTTTGAAATCTCTCATGCAATGAAGGAGGGTTCCCTGTCATCATGATGAAAGAATTTGACCGGGAGGCACCAAACATTTGCGTCGTTGATACTAGTTTTGAAAGTTGGTGGCTTTCTGCTTTGAAAGATTTTGGGTTTTTATTTCTTGATTCTTTTGTGTGGATCATCTTCCCTTTTGTCAAAGGCTATTCATTGGGTATTTTTTTTTTGATTATGGCATGTATAGTTGATGCCCTTCAATTGTTGATTTCCTAGTTGTCAAGTGACTGCAACTACGATTCATTAGCATTCCACAAAATTTGTATTTGGTATATAAAAAACTTCATCTTATATTCATATATAATTTAAGTTTGCTTCTATATTTCTTACTGGCTCTAAATTGTTCCTACTCTGAATCATCTGTTTTAGTTTACTTAGATCACCTGCTAATATTGTTTGGCATTAAAAATCACTTGCTACTGTATCTGTTGTAATTATTCATAACCATGAACACAAGAGTTACACGTTTTGATTTTGCATCTAGACCTTGTAATGTGTTAATGAGAGATTAAAATGCTTAGTATCAAACTAAGGTTTTTAGATGAACCTGACGTGCTTGGATTAGTTTCTTTCCATGTATTGTACAATTTCATTTATGGTGTCGAAAAGCAGGAAAAAGTTGATTCAAGGGTTGGCAATTATTGAAGGAGACAAACTAGTATTTGATCTGTTCGAGTGAGAGATTGAATTATTGAATGGCGACAGACAACAGTGATACAAGTGAAGATTGGAGTAGTCAACATAATGAGCCGCTTTCAACTACTATTTTTAATGGCTTTGTCATCTCAAGCTGTATGCATGCATGGTCCCCCCCTTATTGGGTAAATTCTGGGAGTGAGGTATATGGCAAGGAATATGCCAATTATGTACTAGTTGGCGTAATCCAATAAAAGACCTCTTTACAAGGATGCATGTCTGTTCTTTATAGTTCTGAAGTTTACTGTGTAGATATTAAGATTTCACTTATGGTTTGTTTGTTGCTCTTTCCATTCATATAAGAGTTAGATAAATAATTTATGAATATAAAGACAATTAGCTAAGTTAGTCATTTGTAACACGTGTGTTGGTTTTCCTATAATACCCTTTTCAAAATGTGTATTGCAACTATCCCATGATATAAGCTCCTTTACTATATAATCAATAAGATGCTTTGTGGGAAAATTATAAATTTAGGAAATAAAGTGAACTGTATTAAAATCAAAATATACCTATTATCTAGCTCCTATATTTAGGTCGGGAGATGAGGTGGTATTATTTAAACGTACATCACAGGGGTTATATTATCTTTGTTTAACGGCTCTTTTGTTTCCAGCTATTGGTTTTATTTCATTGGGCATCAGACTAAATCAAACAATAGAAAGTGAAAGGGCATCGACATGGCCATTAGATTTGATCCATATACTTGAGGTTGTATTTATTCATATTGCATGGACACGAGATTTACTCATGAGAGAGCAAAACAAATATAGAATAATTTCGCCTCCCCATGAAAGCGACTAGAGAGGATAAGGTCCTGTGAACTTCATAGCTGCGATCTTCCACACGAGAGGGTATAATTTAGTGTGAGAAGGCAATTAAACGAAGGTGGGGACAAGTCATTAATATCTGATATAGAAATCAGACCAAACAGAGCCCAGTTCTTACGCTCGAGTTTTTCCAAATCTTCCGCTGACTTCCCTCCTTTTATCTCTCTGTCCAGTCTCTGCATCCAATGTATGAGCAATTATAGTTCACGCACGTTTGGACCCCATTACTAGTGTTAATGGAAGCAAAGAATGATTTGGTTGTTGTCAAAGTTCAGATAACCTTACTAATAATATATGATTTGGTTCAAAAGTTCCGCCCATAACACTTATGTGATGCCGAAGTCCAATGATTGTAGGGGCAGAACCAAAGTGGGATTTCCTTGTCGAGAAGAGATTGATTTGATTTGTTGATTAGATGGGGTTTTATATTCAAGGAACACTTGCACTGATATTTCTAGATTTCAAATGATTCTGACTTGCTACTGTCAATGGTTCATGAATGCTCACTTACCATGATGTTTCATATCATCAAGATAGGCTTAAAATTGTCCCTCAATTCTCTTATGTATTGGAGAATCCATGATTTGTTCCCAGGCTGAAAATGGTATAATATTAAGGGAGAGTCATTATGAGATTCTAAAGAAAAGTACTATAACAAATAAACAACATGTAGTTACACGTTTTAATGTAGAAAATAATAACATGCTCATCTTACTTACATGTTATTAGAATTTTTTGGTGATTACATCCTTTTAGTTTTCTTGGGCCTTCATAACAAAAGCTTAGCAAGTATTGTGGAATTGATGGGGAAAAGGGTTAATTTTTTTGGCTCTTAAATATATATTTGGTATCTGCTTAATTAGTGTTGTTATCATCTTTTAGATACAGGAACTTGTGTGGTCAAGATATAGTACTACAAGTACACAGAAATGGAGATTAATAGGGAGAAAAAGAACTGTATGTTTAGTGTCTTTTACTTGTTAGGTAGGTTGTTAACATCATATCTAATGCAGAGCAACCAGAAGTTGATTGGAGAAGGTTGCTTTCGAAGCTTAACCAACAATAGAGGACGAGGGGTTGATATAGCTTTTCATGTACTAATCATTGTTACAATTTTCTTGCATAAACAAACTATGAAGCTGTCCATTATTATTGACAAGTACAATATAGAAGGGAAGGGACTTAGGAGAACTGGTGGTTTTGGATTGGCATTGGCACATTCCTCTCTGCTACTTCAACAGTAGTAAGATAGGTTACTTGAAAGAAAAACATTACACTTCATACTTTCACAAAGTGTCCAACTTCAAAAGGCTATTCTTACATGTATGGGAAAAAAAGGTACTCTTGCGTACATGAGAATTCATCTATTTTATTTTGGCTTTATCCTCTTTCTTATTTATTGCTCAATTAATTTATTTCCTTTTTGGCTTTTTGGTCTTTTCTTCTTCTTTGCAAGGCATCCAAATCATATGGGTCATGTGTGTCACTAGCTGACCTTTATTCTTAAAAAAGAAAAGATCACATAATGATATTCAACTTCTACAACAAAACCAATTATTCTTGATCTTGTGATCCTGGTATGAGATTTGAAATTTGAATAATTAACTTCTGGGTATTGAAAGACAACTCTTTTATTTCAATAAATTGCATTTTTTTTTAAAGATTTCAATACAAAGTATCCAAACAACCAATTAATCTAGCCCAATCCAGGTTATGTCTGCTTAAAGTTATCTTTGCGAGAGTTTTCTTCACGACAAAGGATTGAACCTGATATCAGTTGGGGTTAAGGGGTCAAGATATCTCCCGCTAACGCTAACCTAAAAGAGAATTTATGTTATTCTTTGAAGTAAAATTTTTAGAAAGAAATATAAATAAATGTTGTCCAAATTTACATTCCCTTTAACAATACCTAAGTTCAATTCCATTTTTTTAATAAAATAATAATAATAATAGAATTCTAATTTGGATACTGCATTTATAGCTTTAGTTTCTTCGTAGAGAGAGTTGACATCTTGAACTCGAAGCAAATTTGGAGGCATTAACTATATGATAAGTTTCCTGTGTTTGAACTTTGAAGTCATAAGGTTCGTAGAGGCTATACTTAATGGTCCAGCAAGCTAGGACTTGAGCACGTTAACTTGTTTAGTGTGTCATCAAGGACACCAAAATTAGGTAACTCTCTTGGGTGAATTCCTTCATTTTTTCAACATTAAACAACCAAACAAAATAGACTAAAAATAAATTTTCTGTGAATTGGGGCTATACACCTATATTTATAATGGATCCACCACACTATACAGTTTGATCAATCCAGTTCAACAGGATACCTGATTCATGATCTTGCATTTAACTCAAAAATTCTTGTTTTTCTCGTAAACTCGAAAGTTCTTGATCACGTGAACGGTTTAATATTAATATTAATATTATAGTTGAAACCTTCAGTAAGAACCTTAAATGTTTAAAAAAAACTTTTTTAAAAGAACACATTTTTTCTTAAAATATTATCGACAACCCTCTCAAATTGAAATTCCAGGGACAGAATTCGTAGTCGTGAAAGTATGAGATTAAGACTTCTTATATTCATTGGCTTTTTTCTTTTTTTTTTGATTAAGTAGCAAATTTGCTCCGGAAGTATAGGCTTAGGAGTAATGTTGCCTGAAAGATTTTTTTTTTTGTCTCAATTTTGCCTTGAAAGTTTTAAAACGGAGTAATCTTGCCCCTCTATTGAATTTGACAATTAAGTTTGACTTTGACCATTAACTTTGATTTTTTTTTTAATTTTTAAAGCTTACGTGGATGATGACTTAAAAGATTTTAATATAGGTGGTAATGGATAAAAATAAAAAAACAAAAACAATTTACATCTACTGACTGATATTAATTTATGTCTATAAATCATTCTGATATGACAGATCTCTATGTTTAGCCTCAAGCAAGTTTTTTCTTATTTCTTTAAAATAATAAATTAATATCTGTGGGTAGATGACAATTTTATTTTTCTTTTTTCTTTTTTATCCATTGTAATCTGAACTAAAAACTTAGTTGAGTCATAATCTACATAAGCCTTAAAAATGAAAAAAAGTTAAACTTAAAGGTCAATACGCATTTTTGCCTCACTTTAAAATAAAAAAAGTTAAACTTAATGGTCAAAGTGAGGCAAAAATGCATATTGACTGTTAAGTTTAACTCTTAATGGTCAAGTTAACCATTTTTTTATTTCTTTAAAATAATAAATTAATATCTGTGGGTAAATGTCATTTTTTTTCTTTTTTATTCATTGCAACCTGGGCTAAAACTTTAACTAAGTCATAATCTATATAAGCCTTAAAAATAGAAATAAAAATAAAAAGTTAAACTTAACAGTCAATACGCATTTTTGCCTCACTTTAAACTTAATGGTCAAAGTGAGGCAAAAATGCATATTGGCTGTTAAGTTTAACTTTTTTAAAATTATTTTTAAGGCTTATGTGGATGATAACTCAGTTAAAGTCAATTGTCAAAGTCAAACTGAACGGTCAAACTTAACTTTAGGTTAACGAAAGGACAACATTGCTTCGTTTTAAAAATTCCAAGGCAACATTAAGACACTGAGGAAACTTTTAGGGTGGATTTACTACTTAACCCTTTAATTTAAAGTGGATACCTAGTAGGAACGGTAAGTATTAAGTACACGTGAATGGTCTGTGATTACTACTATGTGTACTTAATACTTACCATTAAGTAGTGTACTTAATACGCCACTACTTTATGGGCATCACAATTAGACGGGTACTTAAAAAGATTGATATGGTATGGCTTGATCCATTAGTCTGTTACAAATGCGGCCCAAGGCCCATAATTAAAAATCTATCCTTCCCAACCCTATTATAACCCAACTCAACAACGCATTGTAGTTCTGACAAGACATGCCGTAACTGTGACTGTAGATTAAGAAATTAGGAGTTTTTTGTTTTTTTTGTTTTTATCTTTTCTAAAACCAGAGACGGGGAACAAAACATGGAACCGAAGTGGTTAAGTCTTTGAAATAAAATTAAACTGACGCTACTTACCAAAACGAAAGCCTTGACGTTATCCATGGAAATTTTCATATCAGAAGCCTCATCTTCATGTATGTCCAGTAATATGTCGAGCAAATCCCTTGTTTGACCTTCTTCACCCAGCTCCCTCCTCCTCCTCCTTTCGTCTTCATGCTCCTTTATCACCTCCTCCATCAAAGAGTCAAACCTGTCCCGAATTTCTTTCAGCCTTTTGTTCCATCGACCCTGGAATTTCATGTTCTTAAACAACCAAATAAAATCAGAGAGATTAAACTCCCCTGCTAGCTCTGCCGTGTCGGTCACCAACTTCCTAATTTCTCTGGCTTCTTCATCGTTTCCCGATGAAGATCGGCTCATGATCATCCTTGATATGACACCGTTAACTAATGTCAAGAGCTCGTGGCCCATATCAACGGCTTCACAGGCCAGCCCTTTTTTGCGCAAGACTCCCAGGAACCTCATGGTCTCCGCTCGCCTCACCGGTAGGAGGATGTCGAGGGTGCGGCCACCCAGGAGCTGGGACATGCATAGCTTCTTCATGAACTTCCAGTAGGGTCCATAAGCTGCAAACAGAAAGCCTTTGGATTCATATGATAAGTAGCGGGCGGCACCGGTTGCGAGCCTCTCAGAGAAATAAGATTCATTGGTTTTAAGGAATTCCTTGACTATATCAGGCGTGGAAGTAACAACACAAGGGACAGAGCCAAGAAAGAGGTGGATGATGGGTCCATAACGAGCGG
Organism: Acacia concinna; assembly: GCA_037177275.1. Lineage (NCBI taxonomy): Eukaryota > Viridiplantae > Streptophyta > Magnoliopsida > Fabales > Fabaceae > Acacia > Acacia concinna. The sequence continues at coordinate 12,227,562 of JBAGKO010000011.1, read as the reverse complement.
AGAGATTATGAAGAGCCCGATGTGGTAACGGTGGAAGAAGGTGGAAGTGACCGATGAGAGGTAGCGACGGTGGACCTGGTGGAAGACGAGCCTTCCTCTGACTCTGATATCTGGTGAGCAGGGCTCGGACCAGAATGGTAGAGACTGCCCATATCAGGAAAAGCTGGATGTAAAACTGTAACGAAGCCATGAGTGAAAAACGGCGATGGCTACGTTTTTGAGAGAACTATGTCATCAAGTACCTCCGACCTCTGCTACTTTTTTCTTTCCTCGTGCATTATTGATATATGTGCAGGACATTTTTTTTAGTAATAAATAAAAATTCCACAATTTAAATAGTGACAAGATAAAATATATCTTGCCATTGATGATGATGTATGAAGTGATTCTGACCTTAACTTCGCAATTGGCCCTATTTATTTTACAACAAGTCAACAGATTACAATTTCACATACATATATAAATCCATTTTGTTGTAGCATTATATTGAAATTATCTCCATGATGAGGGTTAAAAAAAAGAGATTAATACTTGCAGAGAAAGCGCGTGGTTTAGTTGCCCTCGTTGATAACGTACGTGTCAAGAAAAGAAAATGGATATCCATAATAACTGGCAACGAGTGCGCACAGCACACGCAAGCCTCGGTGGCCTTTTTTTTTTTGTTTTTTGAACATTCTCCTTTCTACCTTCTACTGCTAGTGTGGTAGAAATTTAACTTTAAGAAAATGAACTTAATGTGCCTTCTATCTCCTTAAAATAATGAGAACTCCCCCATTTGATCTTCCAATTTAATCAATACTTTCAAAATGGCGCTATTCGTGAAATAGATCAAGCTTAAAAAGCAGTAGTAACAATGCTTTAAAATCTATACTTAATGTTGAACAAGAAAGGTCAGTAGGTCATGGTTGAAACAGTTAAAACAGTCGAACAGTTTAGTCGAGCTAATGACATTATATTTAAATTTCAAAATACTCTATATATTATATACATGCATTAACATTTGTCTAATTTCATAAGAAGTTAAGAATATCACAAAATACTATTTATAAAAAGTCAACAATGTTACAAAATAGTTATGAGGTCAACAAGGTGGTAAAATACCATTGAAGCAAGGACATCAATCAACAAAATAGCTTTAATGGGATGTTAATTTAACAAAATGCACTAACAATAATAATTTCATGATTTGTTTGAAGGGTTAGAGCTCAGGAAATGCTCTTTTTTTTTTTTTTTTATGTTGGCAATTGACATTTAATAAAAAATAATTGCAACACTTATTTCACAATTTAACTTAGGTTTTTTCACAATTATGTTGGGTCTAACGGTTTTTGAAAACCCCTCCAGTTTTGGGTCAACAACACGTAACAATCCAAAAACAGTTTAAAGATGACTCAAAATGATTCACATAAAAAAAACAGCCCAATATATCAAACCGACCCTCCTCAGTGACTGTCCACGGTCCAACCTGTTGGGCCGTCTCCGGTTTGGGTCTGAAACCCTTGAGTAGCAGTTAACAAAATACAAGAATAACTTGAATATTTTGCATTAAAACATTACATAGTTATAATCTATTCATAACGTGATGCTCATCAAGTAATCTATTGATTAGGGCAAAGAGGCAAATTAGACAATAAAGTTAGCACCATAAAATTTATTTGAGTGCAAAAACATACATGGAGTTTTTTAGAGGGAGCAAAAGCACCACATCTGCTAACCTCGTTAACGTCCGTTGGTTTGCCTTTGTGAATCCCATTGCCCTACTTCCTCTCCTCAACATCATCTCCAGGCTTCGACCCTCATCTCTCTCCTCTCTCTCATCCCTCATCATGCTTATGAAGATTATAGTGAACTTTTGGATTCAACAACTAATCATATACAGCTTGATAGGATTCTGGAGGGTAATTTTGTCAATTCCTTAAAGTTGTGAAAGAAGACACCTTATTTACGAGGGTTTCCAATTAAATTATTTTGTTTTTATTTTTATGTAATTTTATTATTTAAAGTTTTTATTTCTTAGATTTTATAGAAATATTTTATATATCTTTTAGATATTTGAAATTATCTTAAGAGTATTTTAATTTTTTTAGGATATTATTATAGATATATGAGTTGCTAAATAATATGGATCTCACAGATAATATTTAATATTTTTGATTTAATTATATTTAGATAGCGTCTATCTTATCTTAATATCTTAGAATATATTTTTATATCTTTTGAGTCATATTAGAGTTAGGTGAAGTTTAACTAATAGAAGTTGGCGCAGATAGGTAGGCATTTGCGTCACACCCATATGTTCATGGGTTCGATCTCAGAGAACAGAAAGTGTAGAGAATTTCTGTTGGGAGCTCTCTCCCCTGGGGCACCTCAAAGAGGTGGTTAACTTTTGGATTTATTCAATTCGGGTTGCATAGACTAGTTGATTCATGGGCTCACTGGACCAGGGAGCTGAGATTACGTCCAAATACTATAACTTGGTGGGTTCATGGATTAAAGGTCCACCATCGAATAAAAAAGAGTTAGAAAGTTTCTCTATTTAAGAGTCTAAGTTGTACTCAATTATGGGGGGAAAAAGTTAGAACAAGAAGTTTTATTTTACCAGTTGAGTTACTTGCATATGCGTGTTCGAGATAGAATACGGTAGGTTGCAAGAGTTTGATAATCTCTTGTGGAGTTTTTTTTTTTGTAACAACACGCAAGTGACTAATCTAAAGCAACCCGGATTCCCCCGGTATTCGGTGCCTTTTCCTGAGTCCCTAGCCTTCTAACACTAGATTGGGTAACTCAGGGTAACCGACTAATCTAAAGCCGGGGACATTTAGTAGGCACACCCCTATAAAGTGCTTTGCACTAAGGGTGGGCTCCCACTCCTAACAAGTACTTCTCTCAGGTTTGAACTCTTATGGAGCCTTTTATAACTAAAGATCTATAGACAAGTTCCTTTAGGATTTTAGCTGATTAAAATTTCGGAATTTGTTGTATAAATCTTGTATCACGGCCAACTATATAAGTATTATCAAAGTTGGTGAAGCTTTTTGTTCACGTGCGTATTTCTGAAGTTATAGGCGGAGTAGACATTTGTGAGATGCTGTTGTCACTGTCGCCAATCAACTACTGGAAGTCATCCTCACAAAGAAGAGGTTCTATACGTAACTTGCCAAGTGGACATACTCTCTCATTTCTCTTCATGAAACCACAAGAATCTTTTGCATATTGTAAAATCCCTATAAACTCGGACTAATTCTCTCACGAGTGATCTCCTGATTTCATCTTCGAGCGTCCGATCTGCCATGACAAATAAATTTTGCTTTGGAGGCTTTCTCAAAACAGAAGCACAAGTTTCTTCCTAAAACTTCCTAACAACCGATCAAGTAAGAGAAATAATATCTCCCCCAATTTTTATCATCCCTAATCTTGAATCATATGCTATTTGTAGTTTGGCCCACGGTGTGGGATGATGGTCATAGTATTAAAAACTGGATTAAAACGGCTGGTTCGGATCGAAATGAACCAATTTGGTATTTGATCCGATGAATTTTGTAGTATTGAACAGGACCAGGTGACACGATGTGACCCGGTCCAATATGGGGTAACCCGGTCGAGTCACGGCTACCCGGTCTGATTATGTTTTTTTTGAAACACTTTTAAAAGCCAAACGGTGTTGATTTGTTAAAAATAGAAAGTAAAAGGCAAGGAGCTGACACACTTTGACTTTCTCGGTTTCTCTTTACAAAATTTCAGATTTCCCTTTCCCCATTAATAAGTTTATATTTAAAATTAAATAGGTATAGATTTTAAGTATATTTGGTTATATTGATTGATATTATATCTATTTAATTATCTTTTATATGTTCCTTCCATCCTTTAATTGATTATAAGATATAAAGAAATCTAGTATAAAATCTACTCATATTTTATTTTTATTGTGCAGGAGATATTATGAAATCAAAGAGGGAAAAAATCAAATAAAAGAAGAAAAAAGGAATCAAGGGCATGAGGGTCATTTTGCAAGATTTCTTCTCTCACATGATATTATATGATGCCACCTAATATGATGAAGATAAAATTACTTATCTTTTTTAGGAATTAGAATAAAGATTATATCTTTAATTTTCAAGAAATCATATATCTATTAATCCACTTATCTAAATTGTCTTTCAAATTCATATTCAAGAAAAAGATAAAGATGCTGAGAAAGATTCAAGAAAAATATATAGATATAAAGATTTAAGATAGATATTGATCTTTATCTATTCATTCTTCAATTAAGATTCTTTCCAAAGCACTACAAGAAGTATCTATAAATAGGACACCAAAAGACTCCATTCCAAGACACGTCTCTTCTTTTCTATTTGTTCTTTGAGTCTGAATTTTCTTGTAGCCATGTGTGGCTAATTATTTTCTTGATATAAAGTAGCTATGAACTGATTCTTGGATTAGGGTATGTTTGAATCTTTTAGACGAGTTTTAATATTATTTTTATTTATTTAATCTTAATTTATTTGTCTCTATTTAATGCCTGATCACCATTAAATAAGAATTTAGGGAATTTAGATTAGCCTTAGAAGAGGAATCTTTATTGGACCATAAGATTAAATAATGTGGGATTAGAATTTATTCTAATTTTCCATTAGGATAGGAATATATCTCATGGACCCATATAGTCATATTAGAGTTATTTAGGAATTTATTGCCTCTTGAATAAATTTGTTAGGAATAACAATTTACAAGATGGATATAATTAATCGGGAGATATTTATATCCATTAATACTCTAGACTAATAAATTAATATTAATTCCATTTAATCGGTGAAGGACATACTCTAAAACTTGAGGAAGGGATTAGTCGCTCTAGATTGTCTTATCATCTCAATTCCTTAAAACTCTAATTTTAGTCATTTTTCTCTTTATTAGAAATTCTCTTGAATCATCTTTATTTGCTTTGCTCAACTTAAAGGAAAATAGGAATTTTAGTGCTTAATTATTAGTTTAATTGAGTCTATGTGGGACGACCTTGATTTACCATTTGACTATTTTCACGATCCATACACTTGCGGTGTTTAATTAAATTTTGGTAGCATCAAGTTTTTGGCGATGTTGCTAGGGACTCAAGGCAATTGGTGATTAGAATTATAATTCCTTTAATAATTTAAGCTTGAGCATTATTTTTATTTTTATTTTATTTGTTCAGTTTGATCTTTGTCTCCTTCTGTTTGTAAGGCTTTGCATGATATGTCAGGCAAAGGAAAGAAGGCAGGAAAGAAAATAAAGAAAGTTAGTGAAATTTTAGAGGCAACAACACCTCAACAATCAGATCACGAGGCAGCAAAAATAAAAAACAACAAGATGGCTGAGGATGACAATGATCGTTTAGGTGTTAATGACTTTCTTGGAAGACAATCTCAAGGATATCAGTAAGGAATCAGAGTGCCTGCAATCTAAGCCAGCAATTTTGAAATAAAGCAAGCTATGCTTAAGATGCTCGAGCTACAGGGCCAGTATGCATGAAACAATATGGAAGATCCAAATTGGCATCTTGTACAATTTCTTGATGTTTGTGATTGCTTCAAGCAGAATGATGTGATTCGTCTTCACCTTTTTCTTTATTCTCTACAAGGAAAGGTTAAAGAATGGCTCAACAACTTAGAAGAGGGTAGCATAATTTTTTGGGATGCGTTGGAAAAAATATTCAGATCAAGATTATTTCCTCGTAACAAGATGGTTGATGCAAGGGTTGCTCTCACTAATTTCAGCCAACAGTTTGGCGAACATTTATATGAAGCTCGGGAGAGGTTCAAGTTGCTTGTTAAGCAGAGTCCTGGTCATAATCTAGAGAAGTGGGTCATACTTCAAATCTTTTGTACTCGCTTGATTCCTGAATCTAAATCTGAAGTAAATGTTGTCACTAATTAAGAGATTACAAAGCAACAAGTGAACCATATTTGGTGCTGTTTGGATGATCTATCAGCTGATTTCATCTAAAGTAACAATGAAAGAATGTCAGTGAAGACAATTGAGAAAGTTACTGAGGACTCTTCTTCACAATTAATGGCCATGTTGTATAATATTAATAAGAGATTTGATCACCTAGAAGCTTAAGTAAACAGATCTAATGGTGGGCATGCGGGAGTAAATGCTATTTATGCTCCCTGTGAATATTATGGAGGTAGTCATGCTAATGGACAATGCCTCATATCTCAAAAGATAGAGCCAGTAAACTATGCAGGAAATTACCAGGGTAATAATCAGGGCAATCCATACTCAAATACATACAATCCTGGATGGCACAAAAATCCTAACTTCTTTTGAAAACATGGTGCAACTCTTAATAATACATCAACTTTTGGTACAAAGCAAGTGTCACCTCCTAGAATCTTCCATCAAGAATCTTGAGGTATAGATGAGACAAATTGCAACTGCTGTGAATACATTACAACAAAGAGAGTTGCCAAGTAATACTATGCCTAATCCTCGTAGAGATGGACAAATAGATTGTAAAGTCATTACACTTAGAAGTGGTAAAGAATTGCTTGAGGTACAACAGGCAGCAAAGAAGTTTACAGGTTCTAAGGGTGAAAAGACTCTTAAGGCTATTGTAAAGAATGATGAAAGGTTTACTCAGAAGGTTAAGGTAGAAGAAGAGGACAATGAACTCCAAGAGAAGGTGGAGAAAAA
>JBAGKO010000011.1:12187744-12220787 GCA_037177275.1 Acacia concinna | reverse complement strand
AAATGAATATCAATAGGTAGATGTGGATTTTTTTTATCCACTGCCACATGGATTAAAACTTTAACTAAGTCATCATCCACGTAAGCGTTAAAAATTAAAAAAAAAAGTCAAAGTCAACATCAAATTCAAACTTAACGATCAAATTTAACTTTAGGCTAACGGAGAGGCAAAATTGCTTTGTTTTAAAACTTCCAGGGCAAGATTGAAACAAAAAAACTTCCAGGACAACATTGCTATTGTGCCTTTACTTTCGGAGCAAATTTACTACTTAACCCTTTTTTTAGGGTAATTATTACACCAAAGTATTAAAAACCAAATCGGTCATTGAATTGGTCGAGGTATTGGGTTAAAGGTCAGTGGGTTAAATTGGATAATTAACTCGGGACTAAATCGGTGAAAAAATTAAGATTTTAGGCTTATTAATATAAAGTTATAAAATAAAATAAATTTTTTTTTAAAAAAGGAGGTGAATCGGGTCCACCGATTTAGACCAATGCGGCTCACCCCCTACAAAAATGGCCAGTCCAGTCTGATTACTCATTCAATGTATTATACTGCCTCCGGTCATAATTATAAGGGCTTATTAATTTTTTTTTGGAAAATCATATGAAAATCATAACAAAGCTAATTACATTACTTAATCATAGCATATATTGTGTTTTATTACATTATATATTAGTTTATAAGTCAAACAACATAATTTAGAGAAAAATGAAAAATTTTAATGTCTTAAAGTAATATAATCAACTTTTTTAAGATTATCTAAAAAAGTCAACGGATCTTTATAATTAAGACTGAAGGTAGTATTTACTAGTGATGGGCACCCAAACTAAAGTATCACTGGCAATAGAGTTATCAACTTTAAAACTGACAAAGCTTATATTAAAGAAAATACAATTAAATGATATTGTAAAATCTTATAATTACATAAAAGTCTTATAGACTTGTTAATGAGACTTCAGTATAATTATGAGATTTTATGAGACTGTTTGGTTATATATTTTTTTAATAGGGACCTAGAGGCAATTATTCCTCAAGAAAAAAGATATATTTTTGGTGTTAAGAGAAAAAATAGTTTCTTTTTGGGAAAATTCTAAAAAAAGACAAGTGAAATAGGGAAAAGACAATTCAGTACAGCGAAATCTGAAAATATCAAATAAGTCTGTTTTGTACTTTTTTTTGGGTAATTACGAAAATGTCGCTGAATTTTTCACAACACCAGTTTCGTAATTCACAACACGGATATCCAAATTAACAATACCGGGTACTACGTATTTACACTGTGAGTTGTAAATATGTAGTACTTGGTGTTGTAAATTACGAAACTCATGTTGTGAAAAATTCAGTGGCATTTTCGTAATTACCTAAAAATACAAAATAGACTGATTTAGGATTTTTAGCTTTCGCTGTACTGAATTGTCTTTTCCTTATTTCTAATGTCTTTTTTTAAATTCTCCCTTTCTTTTTTGCCTTCCATTTGACCGTGGGTGACTAGCTGATTGCCAGTAGAAGGAATTTGGTTAATCAACGAGGGAGTAAATAGAAGCATTGAAAGCGTTTTGTAACTTCTATTTACACACACCACTTGCCTCTCTACTACTCCTGCTCTTCTTCTACATTCTCTTCTTTCTCCCTCTATATTAATCTCTGTCCTGCTTTTTTCCCCTATAGCTAACCCATTTCTCTCATCCTTCTTCTTCCACTCTTTCTCTCAGCTATGAACCCCTCTGATCAATTTGTGGAACATGGAATATCTCAGCAGGTACTCTTTCTCTTTCTTTCACTTGGAAGTCTGAACTAAGTAACTATCACCTCTCAAGATCATTTTCTTATGAACAAATTCCTACCTTGTCATTATTCTACAAATGCCTTCTTGTTTCCCGATATTTTCTGAGACGTATAATGCCGTTCATTTCTTGGAGGTCTTAGTCTGATTTTTAGAGTTAAATGGGGGTTGGATCGATTATTACTCGGAGATCAATGTATGTCCGAAGGACATTGCTTGCTTGGGTTCTGATGGGGATTATATACAATATTTAGAATGGCCTACATGTAATTAATTACTAGTTTACTACAAAATACATGTGCTTATATTAGTTTTTTTCCTGCATCAGAATCCAAAGAAGACATCTTGTGCGACTGTGCTCGCTCTTGCTTATCAAAGTCTTGGGGTGGTTTATGGAGACCTCAGCACTTCCCCTCTTTATGTTTACAAGACTACCTTCTCAGGGAAACTGAGCCTCAAAGAAAATGATGAGGAAATTTTTGGGGTGCTTTCATTTATTTTCTGGACTTTCACTGTCATTGCGCTCTTTAAATATGTATTCATCGTGCTGTCTGCTGATGACAATGGGGAAGGTAGAACCTTTTGTAGCATTATTCTATTGTTCCTCTGTCAGACTCTGTGCTTTTGTTTGACACTTCTTTTTGTTCCTTTGAAGCCAAGCCAATTATAATTGATTAAGAAGTTAGAACATTTTACAATCCCATTCTCGCCCAGGCAATAATCACTCAGCTGATTCTGGATGTACCTTTGGAATGCATTCATGTATAATCAACGAATAAAAAAAGCAGAATCTCTGTTTCCCTCCAAACATTGTAATAATGAATAGTATTCGCCCTTTTACTCCAATGATTTCTTGAAAAATTATATATAATATGAATCTAAGGAAGCCACACTGTTCATGAGTCATGAATAGTGTGGCTCAACTTAGACTTCTTGTAGAACAAGGGCTATATAGTCCAATTCTATTTATGTGCAATCAAATGTGATATCTGACCATAGTAACAATAGGGTAGGGACTGCGTACATTTAACTTCCATTCTTTGTTCTGACGCAAAAATTATTAGTTCTGAAAGTGTCATGTCTGAACGAAATTAATTTTACCAGCACTAAATGTGCGTGAATCTTGTAGGAGGTACCTTTGCCTTGTACTCTCTTCTTTGCCGGCATGCAAGGCTAAGCATGTTACCTAATCAACAGCACACTGATGAGAGATTACACGCTTATGTCACAGAAGACTCTGCTGACACTTGGCAGTCTTCTCATCTGAAGTTGTTCTTTGAAAAGCACCCAAGGTTCCAGAAAGGACTGCTAATATTTGTTCTGCTAGGAACCTGTATGGCAATTGGAGATGGTGTTATTACTCCTGCAATATCAGGTAGTTGATCCGGAGCAGCCCCTGAGCTTCTCTAATGATGTTTACTTCATGACTCCTGTAAGCTATCACCTTAACTTTCATCTATGAAGCATTACTCGTGCAAGTAAAAATAAACTTAAAATAATCTGATAACGTAGTATGCAATCACTCGTTAACATTTCATCTAGTAGCTGGTTATTAATTTCTAGATATATCGCATAATGCTGAGTGAGTTAATGAAGTATCTTCTGTTTAGCCATTTCTTTCACAAACACATTATATATTGCGGATATGAAGCTATTCTAGGCATAACTCTAGTGGGGTGAAGTATTTATAGATGATCAAGAGGGAAACTTGTTGGTCATTATGGATAACTGGTACTGGCACTCCTACTTAGTTCGTCATGGTTGCTTTTCCACAGAAAAAATAACGTTTGGCTTCGGCCGGAAGACTTCAAAGAACTCAGCGATTTCACCTTAGAAAGACCTCTTCAGGAGTACTACAGAGCTGTAATAGGGAATTTTAGGAAGTAGAAGGGGAAACGGATGAAGGAATCTCTCATCAATTGTTACTTTGATGCATTTTTCTTGTCAAATATGTTAGAGATGCTAGCTTTTCCTCGAATTGTCATCAAACATATTTTAGTTTCTGATTCAAGTGATGCCTGTACTGTTGCCATGTTCTTGGGCCTATCTTTCTTACTTTTCTTTGTTTTGTTCACATATCATGAGATTATGTAGCAGCTCAGGTGTTTAGTTGTAACACTGACTTTTAGATGTGTTTCTCCTCTGGGTCCATAACATCCTTTATTTTTCCTTTCAGTTCTTTCAGCAGTTTCAGGTGTTCAAGTTAAAATCACCCATCTCCATGACAGTAAGACTAAGTCCAGCAAGCTTCCTTCATATACATAGCCACTCATAATCTTAAACACAATATGATTGTTCTTGCAGATTATGTTGTTATTATCTCATGTGTCATTTTAGTGGGCCTTTTCTCCATTCAACATTATGGAACACACAGAGTTGCTTTCTTGTTTGCCCCAGTTGTTTCAGCATGGCTTTTGTGTATCAGTGGTATTGGTATATATAACATACTCCACTGGAACCCACGAATATATCAGGCGCTCTCTCCTGTTTACATCTCAAGGTTCTTTAGGGCTGCAGGCATTGAAGGATGGCTCTCATTGGGGGGAGTGGTTCTTTCAATCACAGGTACCATAAAACCTCCTCACAGCTTCTAGCTGTTTTGATTAGTTCCTTTGTAACACAACTTTTGGCATAGTTTTATTCTAAACTTCCTACTATTAGATAAAACAATCGGCCCAAAAATTAAAACAGCAGAGTAAATGATCTGGAAGCTAGTTTGATATTTTCCTCTGTGATACTGACTCAGGTGTGGAGACAATGTTTGCTGACATGGGACATTTTTCTGCACCCTCAATAAAGGTAAACTGAGAATCTTGTTATCTTATAACATGATGTGGGTAAGGCAAAAAAAAAATAAAAATGATGTGAGTGCCTCACCTTGCTGGAAAGGAATTCTGCTCTAACAATTGCACTTGAATCTCAGATAGCTTTCACATGTTTTGTTTATCCCTGCCTGATTCTGGCATATATGGGTGAGGCTGCATTCCTCTCCAAGCACCATGAAGACATTCAGAGAAGTTTTTACAAAGCTATACCAGGCAAGAAATGTTTTAAGTAAGCCAAAAAATGCCAATCATAGTGGCTGGCCCTCTCATTTAATTGTGTCTTCCTTTTTTCTGCAGAAGCTGTGTTTTGGCCAGTGTTCATAGTGGCGACTTTTGCAGCTGTTGTTGGAAGTCAGGCAGTAATTTCTGCTACTTTTTCCATCATAAGCCAGTGTTGTGCATTGAATTGTTTTCCTCGGGTGAAGATTATTCATACTTCTAGCAGAATTTATGGGCAGATTTACATTCCTGAAATCAACTGGATTTTGATGTGCCTTTGTCTAGCTGTTACTGTTGGTCTGAGGGATACAAACATGATTGGTCATGCATACGGTAAAATATTCTATTTCCATTATGGTTCAAATATTTGAACTTATTGATGATCAAACTAAACAATTTTGCTTTATCTGCAGGACTTGCGGTCACCACTGTTATGTTCGTGACAACTTGCTTGATGATACTGGTTATTTTGATTGTGTGGAAGCAAGGAATTATAAAGGCCATCACATTTTTGCTCTTGTTTGGATCAATTGAACTACTTTACATCTCTGCTTCCTTTTCCAAGATCCCTGAAGGAGGGTGGATCCCTCTTGTGCTGGCTTTTATCTTCATGGGTATAATATATACTTGGAACTATGGAACAATGAAGAAACACGAATTTGATGTGGAAAACAAGGTTTCGATGAATAGGATACTGACTTTAGGACCTAGCCTTGGCATCGCCCGTGTACCCGGAGTTGGATTCATCTATACAAACCTGGCTTCTGGAGTTCCTGCCATTTTTGGCCATTTTGTTACAAATTTACCAGCTTTCCACCAGGTGCTTGTCTTTGTCTGCGTCAAATGTGTTCAGATCCCTTATGTTTGTGATAACGAACGCTTGCTCATTAGCCGAGTTGGGCCAACGGAATATGGTATGTTTCGTTGTGTTGTCAGGTATGGTTACAAGGATCTACAGCAAGAGAACTACGATTTTGAGAACAAGTTGCTCTCTGCGTTAGTCCAGTTTGTAGAAACTGAGGAGATTGTGCCAGAACCAACACGTGAATTGTCTGCTCATGGTGAAGAAGAAAACATAGTTTCATCTTCTTCTTCAAGTATGTTTCGGGTGGTGAGGAATAAGAATGATGATGAACATCTTGAAGAGCGTCTGTTAAAAGAAGAGTCTCTGCAGATTCTGAAGGCCAAAGAATCTGGGGTTGCATATATACTTGGACATTCCCATGCAAAGGCAAAGAAATCATCGTCCATATTGAAAAAACTAGCGATTGATGTTGTTTTTGCTTTTCTAAGCAAGAATTGCCGACAGCCTGATGTTATTCTGAATGTTCCACACACTTCTTTGCTAGAGGTAGGCATGATTTACTACGTTTAACCTGAGAGACTTGTCCACAGTTATAGACAAGGATCAGCGTTTCTGAAGGTTGAGATTAGATGTCAAGCTTTCATCATTGCTTTATTATTGTGTAATCAGAAAAGTTGTTTCATACGGCAAAACAGAGTATAATGACAATTGTTTCACACACAAAAAAGAATGTGCATATTTAAACGTTCCATCTTGGGGACCTCTTGTTCTGCTGCTTTGGCTACTGGACCGAAATGACGATAAGGATTGCAACTTACGGGATGTACATGTATTAATTAAGCGTCAATCTCAAACAAATCCTCCATTAGTCATACGTGAAATAACCTAAGAAACTTTAATGACAAATACCACTATGTAAGTACCTAGGAGTCAATTGTAACTCATTATCAGTTTCTCACATCACATGTCAAGGAATGATAATTAAATTTTTAAACATGTCTTAAATACGATACCTTGGTTAAGTAGGAATGACCATAACCAATCAATACAATAACTCAATAGTAAATTTAAATAAATTTTTTAAATAATGAATTAAAATATAATATTCAATTTATAATCAATATTACAAGTGATAGCGAGCAGTGCCAAAAAAAAAACTGAGATTCACAAATATTTTTATCCACAAAATTGAAACCCATAATTTATTTTTGTTACCAAATGTAATAACCCAAGCTCTTTTAAGGATTTCCAATCTATTAGCCTTTTTATAAGCTAATCTCCAAGATTCTGTGTAATAGGCTAAAGGAAGTGCTAAGTGCCTTGATTACTCCAAATCAAAATGCATTCCTTAAGGGCCGTTTGATCACAAATAATATTATTTTGGCATCTGAATGTATGAAGAAAATCTAAGGAACTCGTCAAAGTAAGATAGGTTGGTATGCAATTAAAGTGGATATTGCCAAAGTATATGGTAAGGTATCTTGGTTTTTCCTCCATAAGGTTCTTGAGAAGATGGCCTTTCCCTCCTGGATTATTCATTTGATAATGCAGTGTATAACAACAATATCTTACCAAGTGATAATCTATGGATCACTGGGTCTCCTTTTAAACCTTCGCAAGGCCATAGGCAAGGGATCATTTATCACCTTATTTGTTTATATTTTGTGCAAATGTTCTCTCTTGCATGATTTACCAGGCGGCCAACTTTCATTGGTGGAAAGGTATACGTGTTTCACGCTAGATTGCTCTTTTGACCTATCTTATTTACACCGATGACACCCTCCTTTTTTTTCAAGCAACAGTGCAAGAGTGTCGTATTGTTAAAGGGTTACTCAGAAGGCATTCTCTCATTTTAGGCTAGCAAATCAATTACCAAAAATCTACTTTAGTCTGTAGTCCCTCAGTGCGTCATCACTAAAAGAGTAGTGTGTCTGAACTGCTTGGTATTCGTTTCCATGCACGATTGGGGAAATATTTGAGAACCTATCTTTATAACTCCAAATTTGGCCAATGAATGTATCACAAAGTCCTTGATACGTTGGATAAAAGATTATCCGGATGGAAAGGACACTTACTTTCATAAGCAAGTCGTCTGACATTAATAAAACATATCCTTTCTTCCGTATTGGTTTACCTTTTCCGTCATGAAGTTTCCTAATCATAGATGCCATAAGATTGCAATGAGAATTGCTAATTTCTTCTGGGGTAGCATGGAGGATTCACATCGTGCTCATTTCATTTGATGGGAAGATCTATGTTTGCCAATATCATTTGGTGGCCTACAATTTCTTCATCTGAAATATTTCAATGCAACATTATTAGCTAAGCATTTATGACGGGTAGTCTCTAATAAATCTTTGCTACTTAGTCAAATCATGTTGGCAAAATGCATAGATTCTATTAATGTTTGCAAACCTATCTATAATAGCTCAGGATTGTGGAAGCATATTCTTAAGGTTGGGACTGTAGTAACTAACTACTTGACTTGGTAAGTTGGTGATGGTGAGTCTATTTCTTTGGATAGTAGGCTCTGGTTGCCGGTGCAGCAGTTTGGTCTGCATACTCACATTTATGAGCGTCTGACCTTATACTGCCGTCTAAAGGAAATTGGAATGTCCCTCCCTATCATCGCATCCCTATCTCCAAAAGGCCAGATATCATTGGTTGGTCTAGAAACAACTCAGGAACATATTCGGTTAAGGATGGTTACCGACTGCTTCAATCTTCAATTACTTCCTCTCAAATAATGGATGCAGAGGTATTGACATTGATATGGAAATCTGTCTTACCTCTAAGACTCAAATTACTTTTATTGAAAATCGTTTGTTGAATTCTTCCCACCACTCATCTACTTAGAACTCAACATATCATGGATTATGAGGTTTGTACTTTCTATTTTGTTGACTATGAGTCCATTGACCATCTTTTTCTTCAGTGTTCATTTTTTCGAACATGCTGATTTGGTTTATGTGTTGGACTTCAAATTGGTGCAATTCCTAACCCTTACTTAAATCGGCAAATAGTATTTTGGCTGTCAAACCACAAAGATCCTTGTAATTTTTGGACTTTACTGCTATTTCAAGTACTATAATCTTTATGGTTTGCTTGCAATTGAATTTATCACGTAGGGGAACATCTCCTTCCACAACAAGTCATTACGTCAGCACAAGCGAAAGTAGCGGCAATGACTGCTCCACACAACCAACATTTCCAATTCTTAAATTGGCCTCATTTTGGAATCAGAAGGATGGAATTGTAATATCTCCACATGTCTACCATGGTGGGAGGTTATACTCTAACTTCAAACATCGAACATATCACATTGCGATATGCATGTTCAGATTTTCTTAGTTTAGATTTTTGTTGGATCGAGTTGGGCTTTTTCACCTTCAACTGCTGATATTTAGAGATGCTATGAGATTCATTTTAAAGTAGACCATTGTCAGTCAACCTCACTATCACCCTATCCGTTGTAAATTAATTAAATAATCACATATCTCTCTCATTAATCATCTTAAGAGCATTCATTGGCATCTTACATAACTTATTTAGAATGTATGTATTTTGTTACGATTTTCCCTCTCAATACTCTTACTCATTAATGCATAATTATGTTTTTATCAAAAAAAAAAAAAGAAAAGAAAAAGAAAGAAAGAAACCCATAATTTTCTTCAGAAAAAATGATAATTTTTTCTCATAAAAAGATTAATAATAAATCAAGTATTTTTAAAATTTTTCAACACCATAATATAAGAAAATGAATACTTTGAGAAATGATGGATTTAATATTAACCTTAATGGTTGGAAAAAAAATATTAACCTTAATTATTATCCTCCTTTTTTTTTATAAAATATTCCTGATGCCATGGGACATCTTCACGTTGCCGCCATGGTAACTGCTTTGAAAGAAAACAAACGAAAAGAAAAGAATAGAAATGCAAAAACTTGCATGGATAGTGGATTATTGTAAAGTTTCCTTCTTCGTCGCCTTCAGACGGGGCTGTGGTTCACTACTATCCTTATATTGATGGTGTTCTTCGCGTTTGGGAACGAGTCTCTTTCCTTGTTTCACGCCCTTCCCTCACTCTCGCCTCATGTCTACCCCTACGACCTCATATTTTCCTTCCCTCATTCTTATTCTTCTTCTTCAATCACCCTCCTCATCTTCCTTCTCTGCAACATTCATCTTCTTCATCACATAATTCTCCCACCATGATCGGTTCTCTAGATGCAGTCAAACCCAATAACAACAATGTGGGTTCCGTTCCCACTACCGGCTCTGCTCCCGTTCAAGACGCTCCCTGTCCTCTTGTTTCGGCCTCCTCCGATGCCGCTCTCGGCCGCTTCATCGCTCGCCGGCTCGTCCAAATCGGTGTTAAAGATGTGTTCTCCGTGCCCGGCGACTTCAATCTTACGCTCCTTGATCACCTGATTGCGGAACCAGGGCTCAACAACATTGGGTGCTGCAACGAGCTCAATGCTGGGTATGCCGCCGATGGGTATGCAAGGTCTTGTGGGGTTGGAGCTTGTGTTGTGACCTTCACTGTAGGCGGGCTTAGCGTATTGAACGCCATTGCTGGGGCTTACAGTGAAAACCTTCCGGTCATCTGCATTGTTGGGGGTCCCAATACTAACGATTTTGGAGTAAATAGAATTCTCCATCACACTATTGGGTTGCCTGATTTCAGCCAAGAACTCAGATGCTTCCAAACTGTGACATGCTTTCAGGTAAATTGTTGATTCTCAGACCAAGAAAACGTAAAATGCTAATTTATCTTTGCTATTTCATTAGTTTTTCGCGAGACTGAGACTAACAATGCATGTCGAATACCATAAAATTAAGATTGGGTCGTAATTTGAAGGCATGCGTCCTGATGATGCAGCACATTAGTGATTTCCTTATCGCAGAAGCTTCACGGGTTAAGTTTGAAATGTGAGCGTCAGTAGAGTTGTTTCCCGATTTAAAAAACTAATATTAATGTGAACAAATATCCTGAATTGATTAATACAATTTTGGAGACTAAATGTTTTTCTTGATACTGAATATTTTCATGTGATACATCAGAGATTGATCTATTCTGATCTTGTAGATGAAATTATTCTTCCCGCTATTTTTATTGATAACTATATTTCTACTTTTAATGGAGATAATATTATCAGATTAGTGAATTCCAAACTTGCATTTATGTCATTTGATGTATTTACAGGCAGTGGTAAACGATTTGGAAAATGCTCATGAACTGATTGACAGAGCAATTTCTACCGCTTTAAGAGAAAGCAAGCCTGTCTACATTAGCATTAGTTGTAACTTGCCAGGAATCGCACATCCAACTTTCAGCAGAGATCCTATTCCATTTGCTCTTTCTCCCAGGTGAGATTTTTTGCTCAGAAGCTTTTGCCCTTCGGGAATTTCGTTTGTGGAAATGGGAGAAAGATAAAAAGTGTAAAAGTCACTCAGGTTGCATTCATATGCAAATGCAGATTGAGCAACAAGAAGGGACTTGATGCAGCTGTTGAAGCAGCCGCATCTTTTCTTAACAAAATGGTGAAGCCAGTGATTGTGGGAGGGCCAAAACTCCGAGTGGCAAAAGCATGCGATGCCTTTGTTGAATTGGCGGATGCTTGTGGCTATCCAATTGCTTCAATGCCATCAGCAAAAGGACTGGTTCCAGAGACCCATCCTCACTTCATAGGGACTTACTGGGGAGCTGTGAGCACTGCCTTTTGTTCAGAGATTGTTGAATCGGCTGATGCTTACTTATTTGTTGGACCAATCTTCAATGACTACAGCTCCGTAGGATACTCTCTACTTCTTAAGAAGGAGAAGGCAGTCATTGTGCAACCAGATCGAGTTATAGTCTCTAATGGCCCTGCTTTTGGTTGTGTGCTAATGAAGGACTTTCTTCAGGCATTAGCTAAAAAGTTGAAAAAGAACGAGACTGCTTATGAAAACTACGCCAGAATCTATGTCCCAGATGGTGTACCTCCCAAAGCTGAACCTACCGAGCCTCTCCGCGTTAATATTCTTTTCCAACACATCCAGAAGATGCTTTCTGATGATACGGCTGTGATTGCTGAGACTGGAGATTCCTGGTTTAATTGCCAGAAGCTGAAATTACCAAAAGGATGTGGGTAAGTTAAACCTTCTGTCTTCATGCATGCATGGGGCTTTTATTGAATTATTGAGTGTAATAAAAAAGAAAAATAAGTTGGTATTGCAGATATGAATTTCAAATGCAGTATGGCTCAATTGGGTGGTCTGTTGGGGCAACACTTGGATATGCACAAGCTGTACCAGACAAACGTGTGATTGCTTGCATTGGTGATGGGAGTTTTCAGGTCAGTATGCTCACTTGTTAGGCTGAAAATTAGAGATCGGAAGCAACACTACGATATAGTATTCAATAATCTCAACGGAGTCCAACTTCGAGGTTATAAATGAATAAGTTGGAGCTTTTAATTTTGCTATACAAGCTTCACTGGCTATCACAGTCACTGCCCCATTTTTCTTGATTGTTTCCAAAGCTCTTATAAGGATTTTGACCTGCAGGTAACTGCACAAGATGTGTCAACGATGATACGGAATAATCAGAAGTCCATTATCTTTCTAATAAACAATGGTGGATACACTATAGAAGTTGAAATCCATGATGGACCTTATAATGTGATTAAGAACTGGAACTATACAGGCTTAGTGGATGCAATCCACAATGGTGAAGGAAAGTGCTGGACACAAAAGGTTAATTTTGATATAACAGTTCACTGGTTTTAAATTGAATGGTAAATTTGAGTCACATTTAAGAAAAGTAAATGAACAAATATGTATGATATTCTGTAACAGGTCCGCAATGAAAAGGAGCTGATAGGAGCAATTGAAACAGCAATGGGTGAGAAGAAAGATTGCTTGTGCTTCATTGAAGTGATTGTTCACAAGGATGATACCAGCAAAGAACTTCTTGAGTGGGGCTCAAGGGTGAGTGCTGCAAATAGCCGCCCTCCAAATCCTCAATAAGAGAAAACCATCTACTTAGACCCACAACAAGCAATATAGCATGCATACTTGACTATGACGTAGTCCACCAAAGAAGTTGTGTATTCTTTGAGCCTTTTGTTTTCCAAATTTGGGTTAGCTGAGTATCTGTACAATTTTGTTTCACGGCATGAACTATGGAGTTATAATTCTCCTAGATATTTCTACAATTTAAAAATGCAGGCTGTTTGTCTTGGGCCTTTCCTCCTCGAGAACTTTTTATTTCCGGATTCTATTATGAACATTACAGCAAAGGAGGAAAAAAAGTGTATTACGGAGCCTCACCGCCCAAATGGATCAATATGGTAATGGACACATGAAGAAATCACATGGGAGGATGTAAGTTCGACGTGCGTGATAGCTGCCGGGGCTTGCTTACTATATGTTGTGATGGAATTTAATGTTAATTGGAAAAAAGATTATTAAATACGGCAATGATAGAACCAACTTCGATGTCTTTAAAGATCGCTTCATTTAAAAAAAGAGAACTAAATTGATAAGTGAAAGTCTAACATTAATATTGCAGATGTGTGACCAGCAATTCATTATCCATATTCAAAACAACCACTACACCGCTCCAACTGTACAATAAATGCTCATAACTGTACATTAATAATCTCGAATTTTCCGTGAGGGGCAGAAAACTTCCCTGCTGCTTAAGGCATACCACCATATGGTATAAACTTTTTAAGATGCAGAATTCATAATTACGTAGATGTTGATATTTATTTCAATTCACGGCTTTTTTTCATAGAGTATCCCTCCAACCCTTCTTTTCTGATTTGACTACATTGAAAAAGAAAAAGAGAAAAAGACAGAATAGACTTGCAACCGAATCCCTTCAGGACAACAAAAAAACTAACCATTGCTGCCTTGCACATTAGATTTTGAATTGATGCGCGTAGCCATATGACCCTTTAAGGCACAATCCTGATAGAGATGTGAAAACCATTGTATGGAAAGACATATGGAGTTACAATCCGGTCTTTCATGTTTCTCATCACTCTGCATGATTCTGTTCTGTCACTAACTTTTACCCCCTTGTCTCTTGGCTGATATTGAGTTACAGGTACAACCTGTAGCTGTCATAAATACTCGAACGAGTAAAGTTCCAGCTAGGTCACTCTTACTTGGAACTGATAATGTTCAGATCTGACTTAATCATATAGTCATATCAAAGAAAAAAAGAAAAAGCTCCAGCTAGGTGCCTAACCTGCATTGCTATAATGCTTTATGTTGCTGATGCTTTGTCTCTTCCCAGAGATTCTCTTTTGTTATTTTGTCTCCTTTGTGTTTCTTTTTTCTTAGTAACATGAAGGGAATAGCTTTGCCAAAAGAAGCACGAGAAGCCATTATCAAACCAAGAGTTGCATCAAAAGCGGAGATAGATTTAATGAAGAATTAGAAAAAAAAAATAGAAAAGAAAAAGTTGGCAGCTTCACTGATGAACGAGTCCATTCTAGAGTAGGAAATATTAACACGGACTAAATATAATAACGACAAACATCATGATATAAAAAAAATTTAAGATATTAATTTGAAATGTTGTTTCAAGTTTAATATATAATCCGAGTGACTTGAATGCTCTTAAGATTAAATGAGTTGAGAAGCTTAGGCTCAACTACCACTCTAACCAATCTCTGCATCTGTATTCTTGTTCACTCTCTTAACTCCTGTATTTTCGGTCATTGCACGCTTATACCAAGTCCTTGCTGAATAACTATCATTACTTTTTTTGGTTTCTGAAGGTTTGAAGCCTCTGCAAAAGAGTAAAAAGAAAAAAGGGGTGTGAAAGGGAAAGAAAGTAAGAAACGTCATGCATTTAAAAAAAAATTGGGAATTTTCAAAGTGATCTCATCTGGTGTGCTGTTATATTCAGCAATCAGCACCTTTCCCTTTTTTGCTTCGGGTAAAAATTTCACCCTCCTGAGGCCAGACTCCATAGTCTCTAGTGTAACATTTCCTACCTTCCTTTGTCCTTTCCTTCTGGTTGCTTCACAAGCAAAAAGAAAAATATGCCACCCTAGGAAGAAGGACGGTGATTTTACAAAAGTTGAGAGGCGACCATCAACAATGAAAGCCAGAATGACCCAGATTCCCAACTCTGCCCACTTTGAAGATTGCACTTGGACAAAACATATTTGCGAAGAATATAGCTTCCTTGCAAGGAGGTTAGAATGTTGTTATCAGTTCGGTATTAACTTCTGCTTTTGCCACGATTCAAACATGCAAGTTAAAAATATAACTCCAAACCCGGGGATTTGACTTACTGCTAAATAATGATGTGTGAATTATTAAACATATTGTAACAAATTAAAATTATTAGTTTATTAATGGTGTTTGCCGTCTAATCTTTTCCAGTAATTCTCAAAATGAAATAAAATGTAGAAGATTGAGAAATAATTATGAAGCAATGTCAATTTGACCAGTGAATTTAAGGGTGTACCTAACTTAGCACTCTTAAGGACAGCTATCACATTGTAGTGACTGACCGGAAGACCAAGTAATCTCTCATCTAGAAAACAACAAAAGATTCACTACAAAGGCACCATAATGAATCCTTATATCAAAGTCAAAAAAATAAAAGGGAAATTATTGTGAAGTGTCCAAAGTACCCATACCAATTGCCAAATGCTAACGAACTAGCCATGTCCAAAAGGAGAAAAGATCACTAGGGGCAGTGCTCAGTGCTGCAGGGATCACATTTGAACGCACCAACCTTTCTTCAAAATAAAGACGAGATATAAAAGGAGAAAATATCAATTCCATAACCACATTCAGTGAAAAAAACATTTCCAAAAAATTAAAATGACTAAGGCAGAGACTGAGTCTCAGATGAAGAGATCCCTTGAAGCTCAAATGGCGAAGAATGAGATACTGGAGAAGGAAAACCAAGAACTCAGACAAGAAGTCAATCGTTTGAAGACACAGATTGCTTCACTCAAAGCACACAACATTGAGAGAAAGAGCATTCTCTGGAAGAAGATACAAAACTCCATGGACGGCAGTAATAATTTGGATTTGAGTCTTGATAATGACACTTTGCCTACGAATCAGCCAGATTTGTCGGAATCAGTAGCCAAAAAGGAATTAAGAGCAGTAAAAGTGCCCGTTCCTCCTCCAAAGCCAGTCTCTGCCACTATCGCTTCTGGCAAGGATGAGAAGGCGATGAACGGGTCAGCGATAACAGCACCGCCGCCCCCTCCGGCGCCACCAAAATCATTGCTGGGTTTGAAAGCTGTGCGTCGCGTGCCGGAAGTTATAGAATTGTATCGTTCTCTCACAAGAAAGGACGCAAACATGGAGAGCAGAGGAAATCCTAATGGCGTCATGGCTGTTGCATTCACCAGAAACATGATAGAAGAAATTGAAAACCGTTCAAAATTTCTCTCAGCCGTAAGTTGCATCAACACTAGCTGCGTCGAAATTGAGTTTACTGGATAGCGTTAGCATCTCACATTATGTTATGCGTGTGTGTATTATGTATGTATGCATGTACCTGATTTCGCGCTTTTTTAATCGTATATCTGCATCGATAAACGTGTGGAGATTTTCATTGATGCAAATCACAATCATGGACAGATAAAATCAGATGTTCAAAAACAAGGAGAATTCGTAAATTTCTTGATAAAAGAAGTAGAATCAGCGTCATTGGCGGACATAAGCGATGTAGAGAGATTTGTGAAGTGGCTGGACGGAGAACTATCATCGTTGGTGGACGAACGATCGGTACTGAAGCATTTTCCACATTGGCCGGAGAAGAAAGCAGACGCACTCCGGGAAGCAGCTTGTAGCTACCGAGATCTGAAGAATCTGGAATCAGAGGCATCGTCATTCGAGGACAATCCAAGAGAGGCGGCGGGACAAGCGTTGAAGAGGATGCAAGCACTGCAAGACAGGCGAGCAAGTACAAAATTGATTAGAATAACGCGGAGCTAAGTTGGCGAGAGTGTGAAATTGCAGGAGACTAATCGCCAGATTTGGTTGTGACTGTGATTGTGCAGATTGGAGAGAAGCGTGAGCAGCACGGAGAAGACAAGGGAGAATACATGTAAGAGATACAGAAATTTTCATATTCCCTGGGAATGGATGTTAGACAAAGGCCTCATCGGTCAGGTATGTCATATGTGTGCCTCTGCTTCATACTTCCACAAACTGCAAATAACGGTTAAAACAGAACCAAATCACGCCTGAGTGATCCTCTTATCCCTGCTTCACTCTATTATTACTTCTTTTCTTATTAAAGCCCTCTATCACTACTTACACACACACACACATATTTAGATGATTTTGATTAATGATATAAGATTTTGATTTGTATAATTGCATTTCAACAAGGATTAGATCCCTGATTTGAGCTCAGTATGCATTAACATCTACTCCCGGTCCTAATTATAAGGACCTTTTGGAGAATCCTAAGAAAGTCCTAAAATAACTAATTACATTACTTAATCATATAATATATTATGTTTTATTACATTATATATTAGTTCATAAGTCAAACAACATAATTTAAAGAAAAACAATAAATTTTAATATCTTTAAATCATGTAATTAGCTTCCTTAAGATTTTTCTAAAATTCTATATAAGGCTTTTATAATTAGGATTGGAGGGAGTATATAAACAAAAATTCCATATTTATTATTTTTTGTCCTCATTTTGATTTTGTTGTAATATTTTTCCTTGGCAGGGAACTTTTATATTGTTTGAGTCAATGTTTTTCCGGTTAACACTATAGCTATCGATGATCGATGAATCAATATAAAATCAATAAATTTATACCCAGTTCGGGGTCATGTATTTTTGCTGGAGTTTAAAATGAATGATACTCCCTCAATCCTGAATTATAAAATAACGGTTAAGAATAACAAGTATTCATTCTGATCTTAATTATAAGATTTAATTGACTTTTTTTTTAAGAATTCTAAAAAAGTTAATTACTTCCTCCGGTCCTAATTATAAGGGTTCGTTGACTTTTTTAGAGCATCTTAAGAAAATCGTAAGAAAGTTAATTACATTATTTTAAGACATTAAAATTTGTCATTTTTCTTTAAATTATATTTTTTGACTTATGAACTAATATATAATGTAATATAACTCAATATATGATATGATTAAGTAATTTAATTATCTTTCTTAAGATTTTTCTAAGATTTTTTAAAAAAGTTAACAGACCCTTATAATTAGGACAGGATGGAGTACATTACTTTAATACATTAAAATTTATCGTTCTTTTTCAAACTATGTTGTTTGACTTATGAACTACTCCCCCCGATCCTAATTATAAAAGCCTTTTATAGAATCATAGGAAAATCAGAAGAAAGCTAGTTACATTACTTAAATCATATCATATATTGTGTCTTATTACATTATACACTAGTTCATAAATCAAACAACATAATTTGAAGAAAAACAACAAATTTTAATATCTTAAAGTAATGCAATTAGTTTTCTTAGGATTTTCCTATAATTTTCTAAAAGGCCCTTATAATTAGGATCGGAGAGAGTAGTATATGATATGTAATAAAATACAACATATAATATGATTAAATGTAATTAGTTTTTTTTATAATTCTAAAAAAAAAAGTCAACCAGGACCAAAGGGAGTATATCCAAATAGCTATTCATTTTTACTAAAATACATTTATTAATGAGGAAATATAGAATAAGAGAGAGATAATACCTTTATTAAAATTCAACACACTCTCTCCCCTACTCCTTCTCTTCTCTCCTTGGAAATGATAATTTTATGGTCAATATAAGTATTAATATATTGGTATTAAATAAATATAAAATTGGAAAAAAAAAATTAAAACACGTCAAATATTTCTTATATTTTGAGACAGAGTAAGGGTGATAGTTATCTCTTATAATTTGAGACCGAGGGAGCATTATTCATGAGTTGATTAATTCGTAATATGATTTTCTATAATAATTTATGAACTGGTAGATGGCATCGACATTAATTTATAGGAGATCGTATTATTTACAAATTATGACTATTTATAGCCAATATAATTCTTTGTTTTTTTTTTCAGATAAGAGATACTCCTCTAGTCTTATATTTAGGGCAGAGAGAGAAGAAATTTTTTTATACTATTTATAAGGCACTTCATTAAATATTTTATGTGAATGTGCAGTTTTATCCTTCATTTATTATTATGTTGATTTTGTTTTTATTTGGTATTATGTATATTAAATAAGGATATAGTTGGAACATTGTTGAATTTTATAGAAGAATTAATGAAATTTAAGGTTTTCTTTAATCTGAGTGAAAAATGTTGAAAGTGATTCATATATAGGATAAGAAGAGTAACTAGTAATGTATAAAAAAAATAGAGAGAGAGAGAGAGGAGTAACTAGTAGAATTCATTTCAAGCAAAGGGTGAAGCACCCAATCACATTTACACAAATATAATGTAAACACACAAGCCACTATATCATTTAGGGTATGTTGGATGGGGAGAAAAGTGGAGAAAAAGAGAGAGAAAATAAATATTTGGTTTAAAACTTCCATAAATGATAAAAAAAAATATAGGGTTACTGTCGTTAAGAAATGGAAGGAAAGGATTTTATTCCAATCTAGGCATTGTAAAGAACAGCCCAAAATAAAGACTTGCTACTGAGAATGTTCATGGATGAATGTGGAAGATGGAAACATGTCAAAGTTTTCTTGGGAACACTGGAAGTTAAGCAGTTTGAAGTGCAGCTCAGCATGAAAGTTCACTTAATAAGTGAAAAGTCGCATGTTTGATTCCTCTTATAACCCAGTGCATAAAAGAAAATGGCAACTTATTTTCCACTGCATTTAAGAAGCGCTACATAACGCGTCGCAGCAAAGCCATTGGAATGGTGATGTAAAAATGGGTAATATTGTCAAGTTATGGTGTTATGCAAGTAACTTCTTCACGTAGTCCTTCATCAATGTATAGGAGCCCAACTTTTACAACAAAGTTCACAACAAATTTGGCCCAAAAAAAGTTCATCGCAAATTAACGATGCTAGCGAGGAATCTCAACCATTTATCTTAATTTTAACAATAGAAGAGGAATACTGCTTCGGATTGTCTTCTTTTTTTTTTTTTTGGTGACAACTTCAGATTTTTATTTGTAGCACCTTCTGCAAAACTCCGGAAAAATTTTGCCTTAGGAACATAAGAATTTTCACGTTAAGTTCTGAGGTAGCTCATTCTGCATGAAACCATATTAAAATTTTTCATATTTTAGTATTTCGCACATTTCCAATGGGTCGTAATAGTACAAAACGAATAACAATATATATCCTACCAACAGTTCCCAAATTCAATGCATCTATGCCAAAGCAATCTCAAGAACTACGCCTACAATTTATCACATCATCGTATCAAAATTTAAAAGGATGGGGTGTAAAAATGTGGTACTTATAAAAATAAAACAACTAAAAAATGAGGGGCATATCGCTGTACTAGTGGCGAAGTTTAATAGTATAGCCGTCTCAGTTCTGATTCTTGCCCCAACTAAAGTGATGACTTGGCATGTATCTTCCATCTTCAGCGTTCAGTTTATTTTCTGTGGGGTTCTTCACTGAGCAATCCTCAATACAGGCGCCTCAAGTGAAGACCCAAACTATTTCATCCTTTCATCAAGCAAAAATACAGGATCAGTTTTTCAATCACAAGACTGAAAAGCGATTCTCAAGGCCATTCCAGGATGATACAAATTTGCAAAAATATACGGGATGGAAGCAAATCCACCCACAATTTTATATCGTTTTGCCCTGTCAACCAAACCTCTATCTGACTTCTCAAATTCGTCTTGATGAAAATCTCAAGCCAAAAATATTTAGATGAAACCTTTTTTAACTTGTCTCTTTGGTGTTTGCAGTTGTTCATACCAACACTCTTCTTGTAAACTATGGTTCCAGGATATGACAGTTCCTGACAAAATCATTTGAATAATTCACATACTTAGTCCAAAATGGCCGAAGATGTTCAAAGCCAATTTCCAACCAGGGTTTTGACTGCCCATTGTAGTGGATAACTGCAGCCTTCTTTACACTCTCAATATTTGTTTTATTCTGATATCCCAAACCAAGCATGTGCCAAGAGGGATCAATTGGGTGAACATGACCTTTGAATGCAATTAAAGCAGGCGGTAAGGTTCCAAGCTTCCACATCGTCAGGTTAGACTTCAGATTCTGCAACAGAGGAGTCAACAACATTATCCAAAATAGATAGAAAACTTAAGTCCACCTGTCTTCCCACACCACTGCCTTATAAATTAACATGTGAAAAGATTTGAGCCACTCAATTCGTTGTTGTAAAAATAAAATAGCACCAAATTAACAAGCAAGGCAAATTTACTCAGCAATTAAAAAATTCGAATATTGTTGATTATATTTTACTTGTACTTTTACCTCTTTAAGCCAGGAATGGTAAGTCTCTTTTATGTCTGTTTTTCTCCATGCGTGCAGATCAAAGATATTCATCCCATAAGCCCAAGCACACTCATTGGGGTCCAAATGCTTTGCAATGAGAGGGTGGGAAAAATTAAAGTAATTTCTAAAACGCTTAGACATAACCCATTCATCTTCACCTCTGCAAGTTTCCACGGCTCCATTAACTTTTCCTTCTAGATCAATTTCCCAAAGTTGAGACAGGTCACGCTGAATTACAACATCATCATCTAGAAAGACAACCTTGTCAAGGTTTGGGAAAAGCTGTTTGGTACACAAAAGGAAAATTTAATCAGCCAAAATTGCTTCATCACCACCCATTTTACTTTCTAAAAGAGAAAAAAAGAGTGCGGCAGGAGTTATGAAAAATGGAACGAAGAGTTTTTGGTAATAAAATGGCAATCTCAATATCAGTAACATAGATACACAGGTGGGTGGGTGTGTGAGAGAGAGAGAGATAGCTTAAATCTCTCAGCATTTTCATGGCTTGCCATAGGAACAAGTTTTACTCCTTTATATTCTATACATATAACCCACAGATTTGATACAATCAATCTATGTAAGCTGAGGACATTTTATGACATAATTTTACGACGTTTCTTATCTGAATCTGTTCAATTAATATGATATGAAAGAAATTCATTCTAATACCCTGAACTATATCTGCTACTAAAATTTCAGAAGTATAATCATCTTATAATGACCCAGAATATTGGTCACATTCTAAGGTTGATTGCTGTACTCCTTTTAGATTCCTTCCCATAAATATAAGATTCATGAGTGGGAAGAGAAAGATGGGACAAAAAGATAGGGGCACAATCAACTTGTCTACGAGAAAATCCTAGATGAGAGGAGTTGACCAATCTAACTTGCCTCTGGTAAGTATATTCGGAGATGGTTGAGTAATGATATGTACTTCGGACTTCTAGACATCAATTTTGAAGCAAAAGTGCGTGGAGTTGTATCACTGAGATTGGCTCCTGCAACATGATTCCCATGGTAGTAATTTCTGATCCCGTTTTGATTTTCGACAGCTTCAAGTACTGGAACATTTTCTCTGGTTAACCAGTCAAACTGATGAATACCTTTGACTTCAACTATAGCAGGGTAGGCAGGATTAAGTGCAAACCAGGAGTGCATGCCTGCATAAGTTTTTTTGTCTGTTATGACATGGAAGACTATCTTGTCAGGGTTCAGTGATGACTGGACAGTAGAAGTAACAACTACTGAGGCAGCTAAAATGTTATCGGTTGACACAATAAAATGGTGGTAGGAGTTGTCAGACAGAAGAGGAAGGAACTCTGGAGGTGGCAATTGTTTGCGTGCATGAGCATTTGAGGAATATTCATCAGTCAAACGCAAAGATAGACAATGAATCCCTTTAGGAATTGAACTTGCTGCAATGTGTTTGTTCATTAGCTCTGCAAACTTGGACTCTCTGATCTCTCTTTCAAATTTCTCCATCTGCATAAAGAAGCATCACGTTCAGATCATAACGACATTTGGGGTTAAGTAGCTGTGATGATAAATTGATGAAATGGAAAGATGTTCAAACTAAAATACACCATTGTAGAGAAGATACAAATCATTGAGGGGAAAAAAAACAGCACAGAGCACGCTCATATATTGGAGGAAAATGATAAAAATATATGAAATTGTGGAATCTTTTTTAAGGTACCAACTCTCAAATGCAAAGGTTTCTGACGAATTCTCATTGATTAATAAAAGTATCAACAGCTAATTTTGAATATACTATCTGAAAACTAATGTGTGTTCATGCAAGTCATTTGACAAGAGAACAACAAAATAACATCTGACTTCAGTTTCAAATAACCATTTCCCTACTCGACCTCAACTAACCAAGAAGCGAATAACACTTCAAATAAAACTCACACGCAACTTACCATTCCTCTTAACAAAAATGCAAACGTCTTAGCATCATATAGGTTAATCTTCATATCAGAAACCAGTTGTTCAAATGAATCTGGCAGCATTAGACCATTTGGGATTTCCCCACTCCTGACTTCCTTAAGGATCTTGTAAAAATCTCTGACCAATTTCTCCTGCATCATCATTTTCATCGCAAGGGTTCAGATAAAAACTATTAATACAAAATTTTGCCTGAAGTCTATTTGAAGCTAACAGAAAAATGACATAAAGCAATATTTACCCCTGAGTCATCAGCCCTACCAAGAAGCCTGGGTCCTAACCGCCTGCCCAAACAGCCTGGAGCATCATAAATAAATAAAAGCACGCAGTCAGGGATCTTAAAAAGAATCAGGACATGAAAGAAACAATGAAGTTTCAGGATCTAAACTAACTAGAAAAATTAAAAAAGTGGTAAAATCTGATGGAGCAAAATTTTTATTAACTGACTCATAGCTGTAGAAGCCATCTGTGTTTAAACAGGGACCTTAAAAAACAACATTTATCACCCGACAATTTATGAACTAATGATAAGTGAAGATAGTTTCAATTATAAAACACATTGATTAGTAACATGAAACGATGAACAGCGAGCTAAGTACAGCAATGCTTGTTTCCATGTGATAGGAACATCTTGATAACTCATTTTGAGTTCAAGCACAATCAAGTCATGCAAATTAGGCAGTAAAACAATCCAGCCACTTCGGATCTTGATATGAATATTCACGCTAAAAATAAAACTTTTACTATCAAATTAAAGTATGCAAACGAAATCACCTAATTGTCAAAAAAAAAACAACGTAAATTTATAATTCCTCTAAATTCAGGGACCAACATTTGTTAAAACTTAAAAGGGGGTGGGAAAAAAGAAAAGAAAATCAGAGAAGCGTGAACATAACAATATCAACCCCATGTTGAAGCCAAGATCTATGTCAAACAAATCAATGGAATGACAAATAGTATCAACGGGATCAGAATACTAAGAATTTAAAGGTCAACATGATAAGTTTATATTAGAATACCAAATGAGGAGCACTTGTTGACACCTTCAAGGGTAACAACTGCAGTGAGAATGAAAACAAATGGCAACAAGAACGCAAGGATGAGGATGGTGTGGAAGAGGGTACGATAAGAAATGTGACGAGCTGCGACCTTGACCTTCATCAAGTCAATAAAGCCATTGTTGCTCGATATCGTGATGCTTCGCATGCTAGGCGAGAAGCGAAGCTGCATCGTCGAGTACGCAGCCTCAGGTCGCTGCCGTCCCCAACAACCCTAGCAGAGTCGCCGCAACTTACTATATCTATCGCCAGCCATAGAATCAACACACACACCATCAGATCCAATTCGACATGCCCCAACAAACCACTGGCAATGCCCCTCCGATTGAGTCTGGGATTGCAAGTAAAATTGAGATCTATTAATCTGAGTTCTGCTCAAATCTGTGCCTTTATGTGGCCTCTTGGACGGCCGCATTTGGCGTAAAGCAAACCCGTATCGCAGAATCAATCAAAAACTTCCAATTTCTGGGTTACAATGAAGTTCCTCTCACAAAGATCAAGAGGGGGAAGCGCAGAGAGGACCCGGAACGAGGAATCGAGGAGAGAGGAAAATCGAGCCTGTTGCTGTTGGTTATTTTTGTGCAATAATAATCTTCCGTGGTTTATGCGGAACTTTCTAATTGGTCCAACTTATAATTTCCTTTTCCCTGAAAATCATAAAATTAAAAAATAATTATTAATAATAAGCCTTCAAAGAGTCGAAAGAAAAGCGAGCATTACAGGTTAGAGGGAAAATGAAGTCAGATAGAGAGAAACGATGAGGGTTTGACCTTGAGGTTAGGAAGGAAAGATGTGATTTTGGTGCTAAATTTACTAATTTAGAGGCTTCCTCTGTTTATGGGCAACTCTTTAAAGCAGTATGCGGATAAAAGCAGTTTGTGGTTAATTTTAGTTTAACTCTTTTTATCTTTTGTGATTAGCGTGAGGCTGATTAATAAGGTGGGAAGAGGCAATGGTGGGAAAAGGTTTGGTAAGATGTGAAGGATGAAAAGATAGAATGTTATTTTAATAATAAATGCTCTTATAAATAATACTATAGAAGGATATTGTTCATGGCAATGTGAAATTGCTATGTTATGCACACCTACAACGAAGGAATAATAGCATTTGAGACGATCAAACAATACCATAAAAAAAAAAAAAGGTGGGCTTGATTAGCTTAAGTCCTAAAATTGGTATCTGAATTGATGGTATGAGATATCGATTCACTTTCAGGTATTTTGAGATCGTCCGATTTCTCTGTGGCTGAGCACAAATTTTCCCGCATGTTAAACTAGCATAAGCTGCTCCTTACAAATTGTATCTAAATTATGTCTTACAAAAATTGAGGAGCCCTTGGAAAATTAATTTACCCACGCACATATAAGCAGATCTAAAATGTTTATGGATTGCAAAGATAATTTAATTAGATATGATCAAGCATCGAAGCACTTCTCGGATCACACCATTCTATTATGACCTCTTTGAACTTTCTTTGCCAGAATCACCTCTTTTAACTAATGAATGAACCTCTCTTCCCAATTCCACAGTCTTCAAATAACCACAATCACGTAGTACGGAAACAGAATTGCACGATCACTTGTAGCCTTCTCTCTGAACTAATGCATGAATCTCTCTTCCCAACGCCACATTCTTCAAATAACCACAATCAGGTAATTCGGAAACCATTATTGCACAAACAGGCTCCACATCTCCATCCTCCATCTTCTTGTTATAATACAATCAAAGCCTCGTCTACACAGGAATTTCGAACCCATTAATCATGGCATTCCAAAACACAACAGTCCGTTCCTCTATTGATTTTAAAAACTAGTTGTGCCGCTTCTTCTCTCCCCACAATTAATATGCATTGCCATCAGATTTTCTGGACAGACATGTCCAATCAAAGCCAGTTTTCAAACCACCCATGAACTCCAATACTCACGTGTCAATCAACAACATGTCACAAGTCTTGATGCCAAATGGATAAGTAAAGTTGTCGAGCTGACTCTGACCTGAAGCAAGCATATCAACAAACAATTTGATAACCACCATTCTGACGACACATCTTGATCATTGCATTACATGAGAACAAGCTTCGATGGCGCAATTTAGCAAACAGATCGTGTGCAATGAGGCATGACTGCACCGCGCATAGATTGTCGTTAGAATTGAGCAGAGACGGAAGAAGAATAGGAAAGAAGACCAAATTCAGATGAAGCGAAAAAAATATTAACATACTTATAGAAGTAGAAGCCGTCTGAGTTTAAACAGGGAAAGTACAAGATAAAGCGCATGATCTTTCTTCTTTCCTTTGAGTCCATAGCAGCAAGCGCAACATTGTACAAGCCAACAATTACGGCACAAATGATTAATTAACACAGGTCAGGAGTTATCTACGCTCGACCCACAGTTTTGATACGCGTTGGCATGCACAAGTTTCAGAATATTCTCTTCTAGAATAGTCCATGAAAGTGAACAATGTTCAGTGAAATTGCTACAACAAGAATTTTGCACCATTAGCAATTACCCAATGAAAACAAATGACTTTGATTCAAACGGCCAGAGTTCGAGTAAAAAATTAAGTGATACAATCAAAATGGATTTGCAGAACCTTGATTCACTAGAGAAGTAAGGAAGCTCTGTCAATCTGAAATCCACACAAATACAGCTTAAAATCCAATTATGCAAACACAATCTAAAGTCATTGGACAGCTACAAAATTACAGACAGACGCCTACAGTTTTACGGTCTATCAAATCAAAACTCTTCCACCCTTACTCTTCGCCAAATCTTCTCTAGTTTCCATCTTTAAAGGCAATGGGGCAGAAAATATAACCTTCCCTTCATTTCTACAATTATTGTTGAGATGCCTTTTAGAGTTTCTTTCGCCATCACGGCTCTGTGCTGATCCCACATTGTCCAGTATGGCTTCCTCATCAACGTCAGCACCACGAGAAGAATAAAAAACATCTTCAACTTCATTTATAATATCCTCCAAAATCTCTTCCTGTTCATCTCCAGACGAACTTCCATCCAAACAAGTCGCGTCTTCACTTAGAGCTGGTTCATAAGTGTTGCTGTAGATCTTAGAGACATTTCCACTCTCTGCAAAGCTCACACTTTTCTTCGTTTTAGGTTGATGTTGAACCTCTTGCCTGCGAACTAAAACCCCATTGTTAGTTGGGGCTGCTCCCTTTCTTCTTCTGATTACTATACTGGGATCTGCATCATCGTCATTGTCATCCATGAAATGAAGAATGCCCTCAGATCTTACATTCGCCTCCTCATTTGCGGAAAGCTTAGACAATCGGCCAATCCTCTCAACCCTTCCCCTGAGGTTCTCCAACAGTTCTCTCTGATCACGACCTAAATCCCCATGCTTAGAGTCTATAATAACTCTGGATCTGGCAATGTTTTGACCAAGCCTTGCGTTCTTCGTTGCTTTAACTAAACGCATATGCTTCTTCACAGCAACCCCTTCAATGGAGTCCAAAAAGTGTCCTAAATCTCTGCTAATGGACCCCTTCCCATCCCTGATCATCGGATCGCAGCACTAGAAAACATCACAGAAAAATGTCAACAGAAACTAAAAAAAATGAAAAAGGAAGAGCTAAGATTAAAAAAGTTCAAGTGACTAGATTACTTCGATAGAATCAAGCTGGAGAAGCAACTCCATGGCTTGGCGGGAGAGAGCTGCATAATCAATGTGAGCATGGTTGGAAAGCAGCGATTTGAGAGCATTGAATCTCGACTTGATGGAGCCCAGCTCCTTAAGCTGCCTGAGGCTTCTCGATCTGCGAACAAGGAAGGCGCGGAAATGAGTTTGAATAACACGAGCGGCCGTGTCTCGGAGGGAATAACTCACAGACGGATGATGACCACGCGAAGAAGAAGAAAAATGGTGGATAGAAGATTCAAGGGCTTCAATTCGGCAGAGAAGGGAAGCGATAGCGGAAATGGATTGTTGTTCGTGTTGACGCAGGCGATTTTTAGAGGAATATTTATGATACTGGTTCTGATTGAGAAACCTGTAGGCCTCCGATTGGTCGCATTGAGGGTAAAGATGTGGCGGCAGAGGATCACGCTGACCAAAAAGTGAAGCAATGGCTTGAAGCAACTGGTCTGTTGATGGTGGAGGTGGAGGGCAACAGTTAGAAGGAGGGTTACAGTGGCAGTGGGCGGCGACGGTTGGGAGAGGCGGAGATTGGTGATGGCAGGGATGGGAGTGGTGGTTTGGGCAGCGAGAGGCCATTCAGTGTCGTCGTCGGAACCCGGAGCAACAGGGAAGAGAGCTAGGGATGAGGATTTTGTATTGGGGTAGGATGGTTCAGTGGCAGTGGGTGCGGGTCCACTGATTCCAGGCGAAAATAGGCGTCGACGACACGTAGGATCCGATCCGGCGATGTAAAAGTTGCAGTCTTTACGACAACACGGCGTGGAGGGCAGCTATGTCCACGTGATTCGAGGCACGTGAGACTGCGACTAGTGCTATAGACGGTGATTTTAATATGATAGTACACTTTTTTATTTAATTATAAGAATATATTGATTTTTTTAAAAAAAATTAAAAATATTAGTAATTAGTTTACTCCTATTTTTCACTGTTCATAGCTTCACCTCGCATCATCGGGCTCCGTGCAATCATTGTAGACTCTTCTTTTTGCAGGATTTTATTGGGCTTATCGATTAAAATTTCAGGTCAAAGTGTAAAATTATAGATGTGATTATTTTTTAAGAGCATCCAATAAATGTTTTTTTTTGGTGTAAAGTAGACATATAATTATAAAATAAATGTAAAAATATACATGTGATTATAAAATAGGAATAAAAATCACATTTGCCATTAAAGTCAAAATATTGACCATTACATATATGTGTTTTGACTAATATTGATGACCTGAATGGTGACTTGCTTTGGTTTATAATTTCAGAGGTAAGAAATCACAAATTTGGTTTATATGATGATAAATTGGGTGAAAAATCTAAATGCATTTTGAACTGAAAGTTAGGAAGGAAGAAACAAAATTAGGGGCGATTAATGGATGGAAAATCTGAAGATGTTTTAAACTAAAAGTTAAAAAGGAGAAAGCAAAACTGCAAGCAATTAGTGGAATGGCAAGAAAGAAAAAGCTAATTTTACAACCATATGTCTTTTTTTTCACCGAAAAAAAAGGGCAAGTCACCATCTAAGTGATCAATATTAGTAAAAAACTTATATTTAATGGTCAATATTTTGACTTTAATGGAAATGTGACTTTTGCTCCTATTTAAAATCATATGTGTGCTTTTACACCTATTTTATAATTACATGACTACTTTTACAAAAAAAATACTTACTATTAAGCATTCTTAAAAAATAATCACATATGTATTTTTTTACCGACCCCAAAATTTCTGACTTTCTCTGCCTACTCCAATTAGAGTTTATTTCCCACAATTTAAAATTCCAATATTATATTTAAATTTTATATTTCAAAAAACATCCTTCCTTTGAAACATGTCTTCTCTCTCTTCATTGATATTATGTGTCTCAATCAGTCAGTCTTTGTTTTCTCCTTCTCTCCCACGCTACACCCACGCAAGCAGATACTCCCAGCGTCCTCCCCTCAGCAGCCCTCAGAATCCTTCTGTTTTTATTTTAAAACAAAATCTGACCGTTGATTTTTGTTTAATCCTGACCGTTCACTTGTTTATTTTATTGGGACACTGAGGGACGCTGAGTGAGGCGCCGCTGAGAAGATCCGAACTCCTACACCCACACCTTTTAGTCATCTCATCTCATTTAAATAATACACACTCCATTTTTCTTCATCCCTGCACTTGCCCAGAAGTGGAAGAATGATGTCGGATCTGCCGATGTTCCTCAAGCGACAGAGTGGATGTAGAGACGATGATGTGATGCTATCTGTAATATCTTGGGAAAACTTTTTAAAATATGATAAAATTATTATTTTTTAATTTTATAAAAAAAATTTAAGAGATGAAAGAAAAATTCTCAAAATAAAGTTTATGAAAGATGAAAGAAGGTAAAAAATAAATTAAGACAAATTTTTTAAATCTCACAGAAATTTTTAGCTAATTAAAAAAGAAGAATTAGTTGGAATTAAATATGGAAAATATCCAAAAGCCTCCAAATAGTTATTTAAATCAAGAAAATATTAGTCCAAGAATTATAATGAATTATGAAATTATTTCCAATTCAAAAACATACGGAGATTAATTTCTATAATTTTCTATCCGAAATTTTATTAGCAAGAGCTTGAATTCAGGAAAATTTTAGAAAAAATAGTAAAGGTTAGAAATAATACATAGGAAAAATTGGGGAGTACCCTTAAATTATTTAGAGACTAATGACAGTCAATTTAAAATTTTTAAAGATAGTCAATATATCAGTTTTACTTAAAATTCATTTAGTACGGTACGTCACAATTTTATCCTCACATCATATTAAAACACCCAATTATTATATTTTTCCTCTCCTCTTCCACGCACAAACAGCCATAGGTGTCACTATTTTCTCCTTCCACGCATGCACAATGACAAGTGTGAGCATGCATGTTTTTCTTTTCCTATCCTTGTGCCACGCATATGAGAGTGTGGTTCTTCGTCCATCAATATCCATTCCGCATATCACTCTACTTTGCTGCGGAAGAAAGCAAGCCGAGAGAGAGAGAAACCACGAACACACTCTTGTTCCCATTTCATTTCGGTTCATCGAGACAAAGGCAGAAAAGAGAGAAAGAGAGAGGTACAAGTTCATGTGTTCGGCACTCTTCTTCCTCCATTCTTCTCAATTCATTCCACGCATGAAGACTCTCATCCCTCACCCATTCCATTTCGGCAAAAACGCAAGAACAGAAATATGAGATAGAGAATAGAGATCTGCGATTTTTGCACCAAAGAAACACTTTCCCTCACACCATTTCGTTCCGACCAAACCGTGAGCAAGAGAAAAGCGAAGCTTCATTTACCACTGGAAAACAGAGTGTTCAGCAAAGGAGAGTGTGCCACGGTGAGTTCCCATACCTCTTTCCATTTTCAGTTTCGGTTTGCACGTTGGGTCTTGGGAAGTTCAGAACTGAATGCATGTAGGGTCTGTGAGCCTCAAGATGATTGCATGCATGTTATCTCAGTTCTAGTTTGGTGTAACAGAAACAGAGCATCATATTTCCTTTGTTTCTGTCAGCATGTTAAATTATAATATATATATGTATATATGCATGCACTGAACTTTGGGTGATGGGTTTTGGAAAAAGAGAACAAAGGATGCATGCTTTGATGTAGGGAAGGTTTAATCTTGTAAATGCAAATATATGTATGTGTTTTCGGTGCAATGATCATATCAAAATGAATACGACATAAATAGGTGCAGTTTTGAGAGCTTGTGTCTTCGGTCCAATAGAGCTGTTCTGTTTTAAGTGAAGTTTTGACAAAGTAAATGAACTCCATTTCTTTTGAAATTTGGAAGTAATATAGAGTACATTCTAATATTTCAAAAAAGTCCTACTTTATGTAATTTGGATTTGTAGATTGAGAGATATGATTTTTGAAAGTTAAGGCTAAGTTCTGGAAGGAAAAACCTGATCACCGAAAAGAGGTATTTTGAAAATAGGAGAAAATGACCTTATATAATTATGAACCTTTATGAGAAATTAGTAGACATATATATATTTAAAATATGCTTAGAACCAGGTCATTTGGAATTTTGTAGCCTGAGTTATAAATTTTACAAGTTGGCATGAATCTGTCAGGACAAATTCTGACTTATGGATTTCGTGCAATGTTTAAGTAGAGAAAACCATTTTCATTTCTTATGAAATTTGGTGGACTAATATTATATATCTTAAGGTTAAAATGAGTCCAAGAACGTATCAAATGGATGTCTATAAAGAGAGTTATGATTTTTGGAAGTTAGGGCTCTGAATCAGGGAAAAGTCTAAGAGTCATAGTGTATGATTAAACTAAAGGCCCATTTTCGGGGTCTATTTGTACAATTTGGTTCTATAAATTATTTTTCTAAAAAAGGAGACTTAATAATGGTTACATAGAACTTGAAATCACATTAATTGGAATTTCCTAGAGGGAGTTGTGAATTTTTCAATTTCATAGTAGAATTCTGGAAAATCCCTAATTCTAGTTGGGTAGTGATTGATATTACTCATAATTTGAGATTGGTCTTTGTGACTGGATATTAACAAATAGTTGACCCTAAATTAGACTTATAAAGGGTTAATTAGGGTTAAGAATCAAGCTATTTGGATCTCCCCAACCCAAGTTATGAATTTTCTAAATTCAGTGTAAAGTGGGGAAGATTATGTTGATAACTAAAGAGATTATTTAATGACAACCAACAATATGAAACAAAAGTACAAGGTTTAAGAGTGGATTAAGAATAACATAAATACATTTATGTTATTAAATATTAGAATAGACATTGACCACTCTATGTGAAATTATGAAATATAGGATTTGATATTTTCCTGAGCTACAAGAGATAACCAGTAGGAAAGAGGACTGGTGAAGGTATAATAGGAGGAAAGCGCGCCAGGTAGTAACTTCGTCTTTCATTTGTTATAAGATATACTACATGTCTTTGTATTCATCATGTATTATCTAGAATATTTTGTGTTTTTGCGGGGTGTTAGCCTGAGGCCAATTACACTGGTAGACGCTCATGCCAATA
Source organism: Acacia concinna (assembly GCA_037177275.1). Lineage (NCBI taxonomy): Eukaryota > Viridiplantae > Streptophyta > Magnoliopsida > Fabales > Fabaceae > Acacia > Acacia concinna. The sequence continues at coordinate 12,188,036 of JBAGKO010000011.1, read as the reverse complement.
AAATGTTTTAAATAAAATGTTTTGATCATGCGGGGTGGTCGCCCGGGGCCTATTGTACAGGTAGACACTCAGGCCAATCTGTGATGCACAAGTGGATGCCTGAGGCCTATTGCACAAGTGTCACTCGTTGCCTTGTGATGTACCTAGCACTATGGTGATATACATGTTATGCATTGAATGTTGTTGTGATAATTTCGTTGATAACTGTGTGACATGTTGTGTAATGTTGTATCTTTATAAATGACTACCTATTACTACTAAGATTCTTTTGAATCTCACCCTTTATCATAAA
>JBAGKO010000011.1:12172426-12187644 GCA_037177275.1 Acacia concinna | reverse complement strand
TAATCATAAACTTAAATATTTTACTGTTTCAGTTCTTAATATAAAATATATTTATTTAATTTAATTAGATTAAAAAATTTTATTAAATTAATTAATATCACATGTATATATATATCATTATTATATCACCGGATCGATTGAACGGGTCGATTAAACGGTCCAACCGTTCCAACCGTTTGAACTATAACACATTGATCTTTCTAACTCAACGTCCGGTCCGAATTTTAAAACATTGCCCAATGGTACGTTGAGCAGAGGAAAATAACTGCTTTTTGAATTCATAAAACCTGGAGGTGTAGGTAACCACCGATTCTCTGGATTCACAACACGTGTCCTTTCGAGGAGGTAGATGCATGTGTATAACATAAACGAGCGAGCACAATAACTCAACTCATGATCTCCGTCAGTCCGTCTGTCTCTCTCACAGTCACGCGCCCCTTGCCGTTCTCTATTTTTTGGTTGATGATGGCAGATACCGATAATGCCAAATAGACTCAAACCAGATAAAGTTATATATATCCGTTTATCTCCTCTCGATTCTGGGTCTTACTCCTTTTTCTCTCACTCTTTCTCTATCCTTATTCACAAAGAATAACATCTGGATTATTCGACTGCTGGTATAGCTTCTTCCCTACTTTTTATCTCTGGCTGCAAATAGTTTAATCAGCTTCTGAGACAGTGTGGTGGGTGGAGAATGGGGACTGGTACATCGAAGGGTACGGATGCTGGGTCCCATGGAAGCGAAGAAGACCGGGATAGCCTTGAGCAGGCGGGTAAACAGCTCTATGTTTCACTTAAGATGGAGAATCGTAAGCTTACAGGAGATCTAGTCCCTCATATCTATGGCTCTGTCCCAGTTGTAGGCTCCTGGGATCCTTCAAAAGCCGTAACTTTGCTCAAACCCCATTTTTGAATATGTTTTGCTGAATGCTGAATGTTAATTTTGACTACTACTGATTGTTTGGTATGATCCGGGTCAATCCTACTCCTAATTGTTTTGGTCTCTCTGGTGCCAATATTAGCTTTCTATGGAGCGGGAATCTGCATCAATGTGGGAATTGAGCTTTGTTGTTCCTCCAGATCATGGTATGGCTGTTGGTTACTTTGTTTTTCTCCCTATCCCCCTCTCGTTTGCTCTGCCTTTAAGTAGCGACCATGTGTCTTTTGCTTTGTACATTTTAAAAGTGAATTATTTTAATTGTCTTTTTCGCATCCCGTTGGTTTCTTCTTCTCAAAATGAGTTTCATGCAGTTTACAACATAAACCAACTCCATTAACAGGGCATATTTTCTAAAGCTTCCTGGGGTTAAGGTTAATTCAAAGTTATCTAGGTAGAGTCAGATAGTGTGGTAGCCTCAATTGTTATATAATAGTTGTTTGGAATAAGTTATTTAAGGGTAATAAGATCTTATTTGCAGAGTTGAGAGGTCTTTCTCATATTTTGTGCATAAGATCTTATTTAGCCCAAATAAATCATACCAAGCGGATAATTATCATCCATGTCTGTTTTTCCTATTGTCATGTTCATTGATGAACTAACGTCTTAATATTGTTGGGAGTATTTCAGAAACTTTAGATTTCAAATTCCTTTTGAAGCCTAAGCACAGCAACACGCCTTGTTTCGTTGAGGACGGCGCAAATCGCCTGCTTATTAGGGGAGCACTGAAGGAGGATGCCCGGCAGCCCAGGCTTGCTTTATTCAAGCTTAATAATGATGAAATTCTTGAGTATCAAGTATTTGTTAAAGCAGACTGGGTTTCTCCCTTTGATCTTGCAGCTAGTTGGAGGGCTTATCAGGAGAACTTCCGTCCATCTGCTGTAAGGGGCATTCCTGATGTCAGTATAAATTCAGTGCCACCACCAGGCAGTGAGGTAAAACTAATTAATTTTGGCACTCCTTTGGGAACTCACTACGTTTTTTTTTTTTGGTTTAAAAAAACTTCAACTTTGTGGCAAAAAAAAAAATCCTTTTCGTCAAACTCCATTTTTGCTTCATGTCAGCGAACTCTGATACTTATTGACTTGGATCTTAACATGAATCATGGTACTTCACAGCTTTGCTTTAACTTTTGTGCTTCTGGGTCAAACTACAATGTGTGACCATGCAGAATGTCCTGTGCCTAATGACGTCTACAGACTTAAATGAACTCATTTGTACTAGCTACTATACATGCCAATTTTTATGTGTACTTTAAAGAAAATTTTGTTCCTTGGGTTTCTGAATTGTCTGTTAGTTAAACAAAATTGTGACCCTTGCGCAATAGCACAAAGTTTAAGGCGAGTTATATTGCTCATGGCTTGCGAATAATCGTCCATCAAGTTTTATTTTCAAATATGATTTAGCAGTCACTCATTTTTCTTTTTGCCTGACTCTCTGTCCTTATATATCTTTAAGCTTTATTTTCCAATCAGAAATCATGCATTAAACTTGTCAATAATTTTCTCCTGTCATGCCAAAAATAAATTGAAATTGTTTTGGCCATGGCCATTATAAGTATGAGGGCTATGCAATTAATATCTCCGTTTAGTTTTTGTTTTGGTAATCTGTTCAGGAAGTCTTTATTGCCTTCCTTCCAATTCTATATTTTGTTATCTATATGAAGCTGTAGTTTCCTCCATGGAAATTTTCTAGCTTGTAAGAACTTTTATTATGCCTGTAAAATGGTATATCATCAAGGTCAGATGATAAGTCTTAAAAAAATACTAGAATCAGTTGTGTTACAATTTGTCTCTTTACGATACCTTCTCACTTGACTATTCATACTTTATATTTCTTTTTCAAACCTATGGTTAATTTATTCAGATTCTAGAAAACAGATTACCTTTACTAAGGGATTTCTTCTTCTTTTCTTCCTCAGAGTTGCTCTTATGCGGGTTTGGACCATGACCTTGAAAAATATCTTGTCCCAGCTCCCTCAACTTCCGCAAATTCGGATTTTGTATATGCTTCTAACATGACAGAGAATCCTAGGTCATTAAGTGGCTGGTCTGGAAGCAGTCCATATTCCATCAGTGATGGTGTTGTTACTATCGGGCGGTCTGCAACTGTAAAGGTTTACCTTCAAAGTAACATTGAAACTTTAATTTTACTTCATACAAGGTGTAGAAGTTGTTCACAATGTATTGGGGCAAGGATCATTAATTAATACGAAATCTTATCTGTCTAAAGATGATAGCTTGTCTTTAATGGTAATGCCTGCTTTGTGCTTATTTGCATTTTTCCAGATATTTTTCCCTGGCCTTTAGTTTGTTGTAACATGTCTCTGCTAGTGTATTTATGTTTAAGAGTAAGTAGAAAGTAGATTCTAGTCTTCAACATATCAGATTAGACAATTATTTTGTACTCTGTAAGCGTGACTAGCTAATGGATGCTGGATCATAGTGGATTAAGTTGGCTGTTTTTCTTTTCTTTTTTCTCTGATAATTAATAAGAAGTTTTAATAACTAACGAATACCAGTATGCAAAATATATTAAAAAAAACACTAACTTAAGTGTGCTACTGGGTTTTGATGCTGCTATGTATTACACCTGATAGGTTATGTTGTTCCAACTAGGAGATGGAGGTTGTTATCCCAGAGCCTTCTAAGGTGTATCAAGGCTCTGGAATGGTTGAATCTAAGTTAGTGGGAACGTTTTCACCCGTGCAAAAGCAAGAGGGTCAAAGGGGACATCTTGTTGATAGGGGTGTTGGATCTCCTAGACTTGTGAAATTATCAACTTCTAGTATTTTCAGCACTGAGCGTAATTTGAATACTGAAACCAAGGTTAGCATTAACTACTTCTATTTCTTATTTTATTTTTCAAATATCATGGCAATGCAATAACTTGTGTCTATTGTGGTTGGATTGTTTACAAATATTTGCCTTCTCCCTCTTGATTGAATTATACATAGAATTCAATTCCGGCAGCTTCTGGAGCTGTTGCAGCTGCAGCTGTGGCTGATCAGATGCTGGGCCTCAAGGAGGATAGACATTTGGCAATTATTTTGGTAATGTTCTGGCATGAGTGATTATTATGACTTCCAAATCGTAATACTTTTACTTACTGGGAGTTTGTTTTGAATTCGAAAATACCTGACAAATTGGCACTTTCTTTTTTCCAATTTTAGATATTGTTATTTTTTTTAAGTAATGATATTTGCAAATCTAAATAATTCTGATTAGCTTTTGTTACTTTAGGTGGGTTTGCCTGCTCGAGGTAAAACTTTCACTGCTGCCAAACTTACAAGATATCTCCGTTGGTTAGGTCATGATACCAAACATTTCAATGTTGGGAAGGTTATTTATATTCTTAGTTAGACTTTCCTTTGTGATTGGTCGCCTTGAACCTATTGGAATTACGTCAAGAATGAAAGTTAATGCATTCTTACTTTTGACTGCTGCAGTATCGCCGTCTTAAGCATGGAGTAAATCAGGTAAACATGATTAGATATTGAGTTTTGATTTAATTTTGTCTCCTGAATTTTTTTAAAGAACTAAAAAATTATCCTTGTTACACTTTGGAGCCCACATGTCATACTATTTCTTATTTTTCATCATTAGGAGGTTCTTATATCTTCCTCTCTCATATATTTTCTCCTCTCTTTTTCTCTAATAAAATTTCTTGCATCTAAACAAAGATTGGGACATGATTTCTTTTCTGAAGCATAAGTTTTTCCCCTTTAAATCATGATATTTCAGTAGTTAGTTGTTTTCTGTTGAGTAATTTCCATTTAATGTCTTACTCTGTGTAGTCTGCTGATTTCTTTCGACCTGACAATCCTGAAGGCATAGAGGCACGAAATGAGGTAAGCTTGGGTCAATAATGCATGCATTAGGTGGATTGAATATAATGAAGATCAGAATCTGCAATATAGATTGAAGTCAGAAGTGTTATTCTTGGTTAGATTATGAGTTATGATTGTGATTACAAGGTTTGCTAAAATATTATCTTTATGTTTTATTAACATTAATTATTTCTTAATGCTCGTTATTTATTGAAATATCTTTTGATGTCATACAGCCCCTAATAGTTAACAGTGCATTAAAATTAATTCATGACTAAATGAACTGGACACATGAATGAGATGAATATGGACAAGAAATAGTTCATTTAAGAATTTCAAATCCCTTCTAGACTAACTTCTTAATCATTACCAGACATTACTAAAGTCTTAATTGATTTTGTTATATTGTTTGATAGAGCAACGGCATCATGAAGTCTATATAGTCAACCCCACCTAGTGAAATATAGCTTCTTGTTGTGTTGTTTGAATATTTTAAGCAGTTCATAAGCCCTTGATTTCAAAATGGAATAGCATACTGTAGGCCTAGGAGTCTGGTTGACAATGAGGACACTTGAGCAGTTTGGCTTATGGTCAAGAGATAATTAAATAATCCAAAAGACTTTATAATGTCGACTATATGATGGCAATGCTATTCTGACCAGCAAAACAGAATTAAAATCCAAAAGGAAAATCAGTATTGCTGGCATTAACCATTTTATCACAGTTACCCATTAGTGTAATGCCTACTTATATATGGATTATCATGAGTAATTATGGCATGTCAATGCTATTTTGGTCGTTTTGTGTGCATACGTATAATTTATTACATGCCACTAGGTAGCAGCATTGGCATTCGAAGATATGGTATCTTGGATGCATGAAGGTGGACAAGTAAGTTCAGTCTTGTTTGATATTTTCATTAATTTTATGTTTCCATTCATGTTCTTGTGCATCGGTTTAATTCAATTTTAGGTTGGGATATTTGATGCTACAAATAGCACTAAGGAGCGAAGAAATATGCTGATGAAAATGGCTGAAGGAAGATGCAAGGTAGTAGTCGTGAGGGCCTTGTTAAATACTACCTCTAGTTCTAAATAAAAGATCCAATTGATTTTTTTAGAGAACTCTAATAAAGTTGATTAAATTACTTTAAAATATTTAAATTTATCGTTTTTCTTCAAATTATTTCATGTAACTTATAAATTAATATATAATTTAATGATGTGCTAGAGATAATGATTAAGCAACTTATTTACCTTTTTTAGTCTCTCCAAAAAAAGTCAATTGAGTCTTATAATTATTTCCAGAGGTAGTATATAATAATAATGAAATGAGATAAATTTTGAATCTTCTTATTCATTTGTTTTGGTTGCAGATTATCTTTCTGGAAACAATATGCAATGATGTTAACATAATTGAAAGGAATATACTACTGAAAATTCAGCAAAGTCCTGACTATGCAGAAGAGTAATGTTTCCTTTAGAACCAGTGATGCAATATCTAGATTGCATTTCTTCTGAATACAAACAATTTCCTTTTGCAGACCAGATTTTGAGGCTGGGTTGCGAGACTTCAAAAATCGCCTTGCCAACTATGAGAAGGCTAGTCTTTCAGTTGCACTTCTAGTGATTGTTGCAGACAAGCTTTGACCTTAAATAATGTTGATTTCATATTACCAGGTGTATGAGCCTGTAGAAGAAGGATCTTACATAAAAATGATTGATATGGTCAGTGGGCATGGAGGGCAAATACAAGTAAGTTTTGCTTTTGTTTGTTAATGGTTCTAATGTGTTGGAAATAACCCTTGTACATAGCTTGTTGTCTGGTTAGCCAGTTTTGGAGACTGCATCTACATGTTCCTCTTCCATTTGTTGGCCAGTATTACATCTGTATGGATAATGATTTATGTCAGGTTATGTCGGGCCTCTAAAGTTTATGACAGACCCTGCGACTTAAACCAGATATAGCGCATTAGTCATCAAAAAAATAATGATATAATACATTGAAATAGCAACAAACTGGATCATAGCCATGGTATCTACTGAACTTCTGACAGGGCATAGTTTTAAATCTGCTTGATTTACGTATGAAAACTTGGCATTCACTGTGTGTCCAAACTTTTGCCAGTGACTTGTCTACATAGCATTAAAAATGTCATCTTTTGTGTGTTTCCTTCATTTATATTCAACCGGTTTAGGCATTAAGATCTATTTTGATTTTTTTGGATATCATTTGGTTTAGGTGAACAATATCAGTGGATACCTTCCTGGCCGTATTGTTTTCTTCTTGGTAAGTTTTCAAAAGACTGGTAAATAAATGTATATTTTAATATACTGACAGTACTTGGTAAAATAGATTTATCTCCTTACACACTAGTCTTGAATTAAATATCCCCAATGCTTTGCATGGTCACACACTTGTACAGGGCCAAAACTGAAGTTAGTTAATTTAATGTGATCCTGGGTTGAAAATAATAGTGGAAATTAAACTATCTCTTCAATATCCCGTTCTTGGTTTGTCTTGGAAGCAAAAGTTCTTTACGACTAGTAATGTGTCCTGTGATGGTTTGAAACAAATAATTGAGCTCTTGTAATGGCCTTGGAAGGGCACTTGTGCTGGAAGTTTGCTAGACTTTAGCCTTGTGAGGCAGATGGCAGTACGAACAAAATCATGTGAGAATGCAATTGGATTTGAATATTAAATTTTGAATCGGCTCAATCTGAAAAGAATGTGATTGATGTACATTAATTCTGAAAGACATGTATTATTTATTAATCATGATAGGATTGTTGATTCATAAAGTTATAAGGGTTTGTGCCTCCTATTAATATTAATCCAATATCATAATAAATAATCATGCCTTTTGCTTTATTTATTTGCATGTAATGATTTTTTTGGCTAATAGCTGACTGATTATTGATAGCTGAAAAAGATCATATGTTAAGAAACTAATATCTTTGCAGCTAAACTTTAACTTCTCATCACTTGTACGTTTCTTTAGAATAGGTTACATTCTCTTCTCATTCGTATTAATATTCTCGTTGCCTATCAACCTCAATTTCGCAGGTAAATACACATCTTACACCACGCCCAATATTACTTACTAGACATGGAGAAAGTCAGGATAATGTAAGAGGCAGAATTGGGGGAGATGCTGCATTAAGGTACATATACATTTTGATAACTATTGTCTTCTATTTAAATTTAATAGTGTCTCACTATTAAATTAGTTCATTTTTCATGACTTGAGCATGTTTGAGTTGTGCCCCCTTTGTGTATCAGCTCTGAGATCACGTTCGTTACTTCCTTGTATATTTGTAGTCTGTCATATCTATTTTCATAGCAAGCATTGATATCAATTTATGTTTGATTAATGACAAATATGCACTTTTTTTCAACAGTGAAGCTGGAGAACTATACTCAAAGAAGCTTGCCAACTTTGTAGAAAAACGACTCAAATCAGAGCGAGCTGCCTCTGTAAGCTTCTCCGATTATATATTTCTACTTTCTGATCAATGCTAGTAAGAAGCTTGTTTTTACTACTGAATCTGCATAGCTCATATGTTGTTCAGCAATCTTCACATGTAGATAATAAATGTCATCAGTCACTTGATTAGGGCAAAAGTTGGTAGACAATATAGTGCAAAACAGGACAAGTTAAATGTAAGCAGTGATTAATGTAGTTCCGACAGCATCCCTATTTTAGTTCTTTAAGAGTTTTGGAATGGGAGAAGGGCTGGCAGGATTTCCAAACTTCTTCAACTTCGTTGATGGGGTTGAAAAACCAGTTGTCTTCTTAACTGTAAGAAACAAGAATGCTAAAGTAATGATCAATCATCGGGAAGTTGAGTTGTTTGGGATGTTTGAGCGGCTTTATCATGGGACGGTTCAGGGAAAATGGTATAAGGAAGACAAATCCAGGAAAGCGGCACTTTCATTAAAGTCAATAACAAGTTTCTTTTTATTTAAAGTTAAATATTAATTATGAAAAATTGAAAGATGGATCCGAGACAAAGGTGGTTGACAAAGGTGAGCAAAAGCCTTCTACATAACTTGCATATCTGCCATGAGAAAGACAGGGTTCTCTTGTAGGCTTTTGCTGAATTTAAATCAATTTATTTCTGATCTTATTCTCATATCAGCTGAGCTTATGTGTAAACATATGCACAGGTATTGAAATAATGAATGACTTCTGATTTTTGCTATTGGTGTTCTAGATATGGACTAGTACGCTGGAGCGATCAATTCTGACAGCAAGTCCAATTGCTGGACATCCGAAGGTTAGTTTCATCCTTAAATTAATGGCTGCATGCAATCTTGTCTTTGTTGGATTAGGTGAACTAAGCAATGGTGTTTCACCATTCCCTCACTCTCTATCTGTATGTTAGATACAATGGCGGGCTCTTGACGAAATAAATGTCGGGGTCTGTGATGGAATGACATATGAAGAAATCAGAAGGAACATGCCAGATGAGTATGAGTACGTTGCAGACTTGCATATCATTCTCGCTTTTCCTCTCACTCATGGATATGTTCTTCCTTACAAACTGAATGAAATTGGTATCAAATATAGACAAATGCCTCATAACTGTATACTCAAACTCCGATTTTCTTATTTCAGATCTCGCAATAAGGACAAGCTTAGGTATCGATATCCTCGTGGGGAATCTTATCTGGATGTCATCCAAAGGTCAATGCATAGTATAGTATCTTCTATATTATTTTTGCGCCTAGCTGCAACTTGTTTGGTTTATAGAGGCTGAGATAATTTTAATGATACTGCAGGTTAGAACCTGTACTTATTGAACTTGAGCGACAAAGAGCACCGGTCGTCGTGATATCTCACCAGGTTATATGCATGGCACTGAACCTGTGCTTCTCCTACAATATAGTCCCCCTGGTAGACTGGTTATAATCTTTGAACTCTTCAATGTTTTTTCCCCATTGCAGGCAGTTCTGAGGGCGTTATATGCTTATTTTGCGGACAGGCCTTTGAAAGAACTTCCACATATCGAGGTAATTATCAGATTCATAGTAAATAAGTACCGTCACTGCTTTTGTTCTCAATAGATGAATAATGCACATTAGAGAGGATCCATCCCTTTGCCCCTCCATATGGTTTGCTTCTATTTTACAATTAGGCTTGCTTTAGGGTGGCCATTATCTGCTAAAAATGGTTATTTTTCTTTTCTTCTCTCTCAAATGGTTGCTACTAAATCGAACAGAAATATGTGCGCTATGCTACAGTAGTATCAGATTGTATCAAATGGACAGAATCCCTTGCTATTTTACTGGAACATTTTTTAAGGCTATTTGTGTGAGATTCATAGTTTCAATTTGATGGACTTTAGCGATCACTTTGGATGAATCTTCCAATAGCTTCTGTCTCTGACACAGGAATTTGCTCATATATATATATATATTTGCAGGTGCCACTTCATACTATTATAGAGATACAAATGGGCGTTACAGGAGTTCAAGAGAAAAGATACAAACTAATGGACTGAAATGGACATATTATATATATATATATATATATATTATATTCAGTTCTCTCGCTGATGATGCTGAGACATTGTGAACCAAATTCTCCATTCTTTTCCGATTTCAATGAGTTTGCAAAAAAAATGTAATATATCCCATAAATTCATCAGCATATTGAAAATAAGAACAATAAAGTCTTCCCTTGGATTTCCATTTCTATCTACAGATTTTAGCCCCCGAGTGAACAAAGGTTCCAACTTTAAAATTGTAATATTAAATAAGCGAAAAATTGGTGACGCTTGTTTCTTGAGCAGCAACATGTGATGACGGGTGGGAGGGATTGCAACCTGATTGCTTAAAACAGAAGCAATCTCGTAATCCAGTACCTTTTTTTAGTTGTTTCAGAGTTGGTTATTGGTATCCGAGCATTAAAAAAGGAATATTTTATTTTATTTTTAAAAAAATGTTGTGATGGAAAATAAAAACGTATTGATTATTGATGATCTTTGTTAGCATAAGTTTTACGTAACTTTGTCTACACGCATTACCCTGCACTGTTCATGGCCTTGCCGCATTAAATAAAACTCTTGTTCCTGTCGGCGAACAGAAAATGGAACTCAAACCTTCAAAGCATAAACTCCATATTTGTTACTCCACCGCAAACTTGTTTGGATTAACATGGGTAAAAGTGACTTGTCCCAACTATTTTTCAATTTGCCAGAAAATTATTTGGATAATATATTAAAAAAGTTAAATTTATGGAGTAATGTTTAAATACAAGTATCCAGTATCTAACGTGCTCCTTTTTAACTCGAAGGTATCGGGATCCAAATTAATTTGGATAGAGTCAGATCAGTATTTAACACTAATGCAATCTCAAAGTTTAAAATCGAGACTTCTGGGTAAGCTAATACAATCTCTTAGTGGTTAAACTAAATGATTGGTACTAAAAATTTCTTCAATTTAAAGTGATTATAATAATGTCAAATACTACTCTATCCCTAATAATAAGTTATTTGTCGGGTAACTAATGATACTTTCTCAATTTTTACCTCTATTTAGGGTCTGTTTGAGAGGGGGCGGTGGAGAGTGTTGGTGGAAAAAAAGAAGCCATTTGTGTTGAAGTAGTGTCTGAGAAGAGCGGAGGAAAATAGATAACTTATAAAAAAAAGTAATTTTAAAAAATAAGTTGAGAAAAATAGTTTATGAAAAAAAATCACTGATTCTATCTCTAAAAGGCCATTTTTTACCCATAATCTAAGTACAGGTAATTTATTCTACCCTTGAGTCAATTTTCCTACTGTAAATTCAAACACAAGTCACTTTTAATAATTTATTTATAATAAATCACTTATTTTATTGCTCACAGAAATAAGAGAACGAAAATTTAATAAGAGAAATTATAAAAATTTTATTAATTTAATGTATCTTTTGATATATATGTGTGATAACAGAGAGAACAAGTAAGTTATATTATCATGATATCTTTTTTGCCGTTGAACTTGAGGCTGAGATACTTGTCGTACCTAAAAACCTAAAAGTCAGTAAACAGGGCATCATCATTATTTAAAAATTGGTGCTTTCAAAAGCACTTGAAAGAAAGGTCATTTTGATTGAAGACCATACACCTCTCCTCGATCAGCTTCAGAACTTGTACACCTAACGCCAATCTGGCTGAAGTGGAAACACATAATGAACTAACTATTCCATGAAAACCTAAACATTAAAGACAAGACATTTACATACATTCATAAGAGGGAGACACTGAAAATGAGAGCAATAGTGGAGTTGATGGGGCGACTCTACAAATAGGGCATGAGGGCCTAATACGATAGATTCCATCCATTCAACTGTGTTGCAAAGCAAAGAGTGGTCTGAATAGTCAACAAACAGAATTATGAGCTTTTGTTTAGGGACCCCTCTCCTACGTTATCTCCTCCTTCCAACACCTATGTCCTAATGCCTCCATGACATAACATCACTGTGCCTTAATTTTAAGGGTAACCCCCCTCCCCACTTTCTTCTTTTCATATAGAAGAGACACTTGTATGGGGCCGCAAAAAATGCAAAATATATATCCAACGTATAAGTCACTTTTAACCATGTGCTAAAATTAATGAGTGACAATTAACTCTAAGTAATTTTTTTCTAACTTTGCCCCTATTTAAATCTCTCCCTCTAAACATATTTAATATAAATTATAAATAAATAGGGGTAAAATTGAAAAATGATTCTTTCTTTAATCGTTAATATAAAATATTTTATCTAATTTAATTTTATTAATAAAATTATATAAGTTAATTAAGATGGCATGTATTTTGAATTGGAGGGAGCAATATGCAAGATTTTGTTAGTTTTCTCTTCCATTTAATATTACCAGATCTTGTATTTTATGTCCTAACTACCTCTATTTAATATATTTTGTCTATTATTAGAAATAAATGATTTTTTTTTTGGCCAGATAGAGAGATAAATGAAAATTATACCATAAAATTTGAAGCTCAATTCAAGAGAGATACATAGAGACCGGCCGACCGGGGCAGTACTAAAATAAACAGTACAAGTCTTATGTTATATATAGTCTAGATGACAGCACCAAGTCATAGGGTTGATTACTTTTAATAGCTTATAAGAATTTTATACCACGGCTCATACGTACTACTCCTTCTTGTTTTAATTATAAAATTTAATTAATTTTTTATAAAAAATAAAATAAATTCCCTTTTTGCTTGCCAACAAATAAACAATTGTATTTTTTTTTTTGCCAAAAATAAACAATTATATATTACTGAAACAATAAACTGCAATGTCTTAACTACAATAAATAGAACAACTCACAAATACAATTAAATCTGAACTAGATAAGAAGATAAATTTAAAAACCTACTAACTAAAGAATAAAAGCAAAAATTTTAATAGAATTATACAAGTGAGATGGAGGTTGAAGTGCCCAGTTCTAATGGTAGAACCAATTAAATGAAGCTTTGATAAATTAAATAGCTATCAAATTTACTTTTGTGGGATCCATAAATAGTAATGGTTCTTGATAAGAATCCTTAAGCCACCAAATATTAAAGGAGTGCCACATCCTCTGTACTGCTAGAGAACACATAAGTAATATGCCAAGTAACAAGAAAATCACAACTTCTATCAAAAGATGAATCATGCTTTCGTACACGTTGAAATGGCTAATGTCTAGCCTTAATATAAACAGTGGTGACAACCCCATTAAACAAGCACATGTCAAGTTACATATGAACAATGTATACCAACACAATGACCAAGCATAGGCAAAATATTTTGGTCAAATAATTAATTAACTATGCATTAGCCATTTGGACCCCACTAGAACCAACGTCCTTCACACAACCAACAATTCCAAACCAAACAGAACAATGCATACTTTCCCACAAAAATTTCATCCTAACAAACACTGGAAAAGCAGCAACAGCTATATTGAAGAGGAATGATGTAAATTGCTATGACCTCAATTTGGTACAAAAAAACTTTTGATTGGTCCTAAATTAACCAACCCGGTACTAGTCGTCACTCTTTCAATTAGTCATTATCAATAAACAAACCACCAATAAACAGATTATGGAACTAAGACAGGGGTAGATCTCACTATTTTAAAAAACCAAGCCCAAGACATCAACGAGATAAGAATTTTTAATAGTCAACCAGCCACTAACCTCAAGATCCTTGAATTGCCCAAGCCCAACCGTCAACTTGTTCAAATCCATAGCCCTACCCCTTGAAACACGTCGCCATTCCTTCACCCCTTGATATACACTGCCATTCCTTCAACAAAACCCTGACCCAGATAGATCCGTGTAGCCACCTAGAAAGCACAGTTGAAGATCTTGGGGGTACCCATGGGAGATCACCATTAGCGGCCAACACACAAATCTAAGCAACCCAAGCCTCCCCTTGTCAGCGTGCCTCCCTACTCTTCATTAGTGAATATCAGCTAGACCTCCGGTGCAAGAGAGAACCGTATCACAAGGAGAACACCAGAGATCTTCACAAGACAAGGACAAGAAGCCACCCACTGCTCAAGAAGGCGTGTCTCAGCTAGCCCAAGAAATCTGAATCCCATGAGAGGGACATGACATCATTCAATGATACCCCAACATGTCACTGCTGGCTGCTGGTTGCAAATCATCTAATATCACTCAGACACACACACACACTATCCTGACTTCGTTGTCAAGGTAATTGTAAGACAACTCATAAGTGCGTATGTGCATGATGCCATGAAAAAAGAAGGGAAAATAGCATTTAGGTCTCAAAAACTAGAGAAAATATTAAAAAAGTCCCATAAAAGTTTCTCTATAAAAAATGTCCATTATAAATTCTTCTATCAAAAAATTCCCTAGAGACCTCAGTGATATAAATTCCAAATCAAAGAGTACCTATTAATAAGCTTATATAAGTTAACTAAATCAATTCTCGTTGACAATTATATATGACTATATTAATAAGTCATATAGTGATCATTGACAAGTCTATTTATGTTAACTAAACTAACTCATGTTAGCAAGTGTATATTACTATATTGACTAGTCATTGAAGGTCATTGACAACCTCATCTATATTAACTAAAACATATTATGTTGACAAATGCATTTGGCTATATTAACAAATCATATATAATGAACTTTGACAAATTCATTTATGTCAATAATGTAACTAGGGATTTTTTTTATACAAAGGAATTTGCAATGAGACTTTTTTTATTGAGGGAATCTACAATGTGACTTTATATATATATATATATATATTTTCTCTTATCCTTGGAAGATGAGTGCAATTTTTCCCTAAAAAGAATTAGGCTTTAGGCCCTGTTTGAGTAGGTTTTTCACAACAACATTGTGCCTTTTGAGGTCTATCTCGCAATCACAAATATTAACAATATCCTAAATTGGGAATCGTTTTGGCCCCATGTTGTTGCTAGCTAGCTAAAAT
>JBAGKO010000011.1:12161960-12172326 GCA_037177275.1 Acacia concinna | reverse complement strand
ACTCAACAGATAGTGACTAAAACTCAATGAAGAATGACTAAAATTCAATAGCAAATGACTAAAACAAACAAATTTTATACTCATCATTTGTCATTTATCAAATTTAAGTCATCTTTCGAGGTTTTTTTTTATATTTATAGGCTATTTATTTGTCTTTTTTCCTTAAAGTAATGTAATTAATTTTATTATGATTCTCTAAAAAAATCAACTGAATCTTATAATTAGGGTCAAAGAGTGGGAAGAATTTCTTCAAGAATCTTGTTGCATGCATCAACGATTTTTTCAAAAAGGAACAATTAAGGTGATCACGGATCTAAGCCGTACTTCACACAAAAGATTAATTAAAGGAATTGAGGTCAGGCTTGTTGTTTATTGGGACTCAGAACACTTGTCATTAATACATACACTACATTGTTGTCTTCAATATATACAATATATTTTACATGGAACTAGTAGATATTAACATTAATGATCTTTTGTTAAAAAAAATACATATAAAGTTGGAAAGGTCCCTGTTAGCCTCAGGGAAAAGACTTAATTTTAGTTTCGCTCTTATAATATTTTGAAACTTCATTGCACCCCAGATTAAAATAAAATTAAGTTTTGTGAGTGAAAAAATAATGATACCACTACTTTATTTTGTGAATTCCTTTATTTATCTAATGAATGTCTAAAATATTTTTAACTCATTGAGTTTTTTTGAATCCCATTATGTGGCTTGTGAATACCTATTTATCTTATAAATTCTCTTATTTATTTTGTGAATGGCCAAAATATTTTTGTTAATTATTTATTTTTTAAATATTTTTTATTTTTCTTCTAAATATCTTTTATTTATCTTATAAATGCTTCCATGAAAAAATAAAATAGGGTATCATTATCTTTTCACTCACAAAACTTATTTCATTTCAACTCAAGAGTGCAGTGAAGTTTTAGCTTTCAAGATTTTTTAGAGTTGTCCCTGTAAAATTTTGAGAGTACTCTAATAATACTATATATATATATATATATATAGGTAGAAAGTACTCACTCCATCCTTAAATATAAAGCTTCAAATAATTTATTTGCAGTTATTAAGAAAATAGGTAAAATTAGTAAAAACATTAATAAGTATCTTTCTTCTATCCATGCCTTACTTTGTAAATAGAATAAGTGAAATCATGATAGAAACAAAATAAATGTAATAAATAAAGCGAAAAAATCGAGGGGGAAACCATAAATGCCTTAAGAAACATAAAATAAAGTTTATATTTTGAGATGGCCATATTCTGTTGAAGCTTCATATTTATTTATGGATGGCGTGAGTATAATATAACAAGTCCTCATGACCAATAATTTCTTTTTCCCATACATGAGTGATCACCAATAATAAAATTATAATTACGGAATACCTGGTGACTTTTGCAGTGTAGTAGCATTTAATTTAATTTGCATGATTTATGACTATGAGGCATTGGAATTGAAAATTGAAAAATGTCATGTGCCTAGGGATCCTCCCCCTACCATCAGATTCAGATTAATTAAAACCCCCATATATACATTTAGTATATATGCACAATCATATTCATATATATATATATATATATAGTACAAAATATATATTAAATAATTAAAAATAAATAAATATATATATATAAAGAAAGAAAGAAAGGAGGCGAACCACAACCACCCCAGCCTGCTGTGCTGCCGTCGCCTTCACGAGTCCTTCAATTCTGGACTTCCCTTTCTCCTTCTTCCTCCCAGTCCCATGCATCCCTCTTCCTTTTCTGCCTTCTCCCTTTGACTTCACTTCCTCCTCCTTCACCTTCTTCTCCACTCTCTCTCTCTCTCTCTCTTCTTCTTCTTCAATGTCCACCACCCAACAACAGCCTACTGATTCCCACACCAACTCTCTTACTCAAATGCTTCAGAGCGTCTTCTCCGATAACAGCAACATCATGCTCGCCGCCATCATTTCCCTCCTTCTAGTCATCCTCTTCGTCCTCCTCCTCCATCTCTACGCCAGATGGTTCCTCGCCCACGCTCACGCCCAAGCCCAGGCCCGACGCCGCCGCACCCGTGGCCCTCCCTCCGTCACCGTCTCCGACGTCATCGGCCCCGCCCGCTTTCACCACTTCCACAACTTCAACCTACAAGACTCCCCCATTTCCAACTCCCCCACTAAAGGCCTCGATTCCGCATCCATTGCAGCCATCCCTGTCTTTGTATACGCAGCAGAGAAGAAGACGGCGAACCAAACAGCCGACGAACGAGAGTTGGAATGCGTGATTTGCTTGAGCTCTTTCGATAATGGAGAAACCGGCCGGAGCTTACCCAGGTGCGGCCATGCTTTTCATGTGGAGTGTATTGATATGTGGCTGAGCTCGCATTCGAATTGCCCAACCTGCAGGGCTCCGATCCTGGAGTTTGATTCTCACTTGGGCTCTGTTCTTGAGGACGATTCCTCTGCCGTGCCTGAGATTGTGATCGATAATTCTCCGACCTCTGAGATCATCAGCGAGAACGTCGACGGTGGAGCTGAGAACATCATTAGTACTAATGATGATGATGATGATGATAATGATCATGATCATGGAGGGGTAAGTGACTCAGTTATTTCTTTATCAGAAACTACTCCATCCTCATTGTTGGGTTGTTCTTTGAAGAGGATGTTCAGTAAGGTTTTTCCTTCTTCCAATGTCAGTGAATTAGGCACATCATAAGAACCTAGCCACTTTCTGTACAGCTCATTACTTTGGTTGCGTTATGCATATCTTAGTATATGATATTGATCTCTCGAAAATATCAATTTTCTTATATATATGTCTTAGCATTTTTTTAAGAAAAGAAATCACTCACATACCTTCATATTCAACAAAACGCAAGAAAGAAAAGATTGACACATCTCTTTCAACATCTAAATGACAGGAGCAATATGGTCAATTCCATCTATCTGGCCCCTTTTCTTATTGGTCGTGAGTTGGCTGGTCCTGGCTTTTCTTCAATCTTATTGCGCAGCATTAAAATCTACACCACCTGGTTCCACTACTGCTTCATCAAATCTCTTTTTAACATCAAAATTTACTGTGTGCGACTAACCCTCCTTTTTGAAAGTATGAAAAGAAATGGTAATAATAGCTACCTGAAACCAGAAAAGACAAAACGAACTAACTGGCCGTTTTAGATGCTAGTCATGCTATATGCATATGGGTGTGTTTACTATTATTATTATTATCTGTCGTGGCGCATGACACTTTCAACGGCAATTGATTGTTCTGGAAGTCCAAAATTAAGCTTGAGTTGTTCCTTTCATGACCAAAAAAGAAAAAGTAGTCCACAAGGAACCACCTTATGTGAGAGAAATTCTTGTATCTGACCTAAAATTACAACAAAGAAACCTGATTGCAAGTAAAAGTTTTTTCACTTTGACGCATGCCCATCTTGGCGTGCCTCAAGGATTGTTTCTTTGTGTTTTTACATATCTTTCAATTTTCAAACAGGGGCCAGTGAGGAGTGTCAAGAACTATTTATGAACAGTAACATAACAAGAAGTAACGTGCAAAGACAAATTAGGTGGCCACTGTTAAGGAAAAAACGAAGTTGAAAGTAACCAACCCCTTTGGATGGGAAAAGGAGAGATCTTTAAGAATAAACAAGAGGATAATTTAGATCCTCGAATAATGAGATGATAATTTAGAGAGAGAGAGAGAGAGGTCAATGCTGTGGAGGGGATGGTCAAAGGAGGGTAGTATATAAAAATTGACCTGTGATTGAGGGTATTAAATGCAGAGATAGGGCTCTCACTCGAAGCAAATAAATATTGAATGCTGCTCTGAGACTTGAGGACAATAATCATGACTCCATATATTGCAAAATCCTTATCTGTTTAATTTCCACTCTTTTGGGTTTCAACTCTTGCTAGCTTCATTGCTTTCCCTTTTCCCTCTTTCTCATGCTTTCTTCTCTTCTCTTGGTCTTTCCCGTGACTGCTTTGTCACCTTGCGAGAAAATTGTGAATCCCTCCCCTCTTCCCTATTTTCTAAGGACTCTTCTTCTTTCGATTAACAAAGAAAAAAAGAACATATCTTATCTTTTTTTTTTATGGAACTCCAAGCTTTTCCTATTTTTAAGGACACTTGCCTACCACAGGTGCCTCCCTCCTATTATATATTAGCCTCTCAAAATGTTTGGTCTATCTCAATAATTGTAACTTGAATTATCAATCAGGTTCTAATTTGTGATGAGGGAGAGGTGGGTCACTATATCTAAATGGCGTTATAGAGAGAATTTCATTTAAATACTTTCTGAAATTCAAAATCTCAAATCAGTCATGTTACTCATAAAAGTAATAGGTTTCACAATTCAATTTTATGGAAAATCACTGATTTGACATTTAAAATTTCATAAGGTATTTTTTTAGAATTCTCCCTAACTTATAAGTGAGACCCGATGGGAACAAGCATGTGGGCCCTTGATTCCTCAAAGTGGGCCGAAATAATAAATAGAGGAAAATGTAGTTTATTTGGAATTTTGAACAATAAGCCCCTTCTATAACTCAAAGGAACAAGTTCTTCTCCCTCCTTTTTTTCTTTTTAAAAAAAAGAGCTACCAATATCCACATTTACATTTAGGGTTTAACAGTACCTCAAATAGGATTTACTCTAATAAAAAGATATAGGTGTCTAAGAAAAAATGAGAGAGAAAAGGACCTAAAACAACAACATGGGGATTTGAATTTGAACCCACTACCACCCCTCCTATTATAAAGTTATTTGATTAACTGGCTATTCCGACCCACCAGATGAAGGTTGACTTGAGTAGGGATGAGCATTATGCCCAATGCCCCGGTTTGCCCTTTTGAACCTGGCCAAAAAATGCCAAATCCAATTCCAAAAAAGTGGCTTGAAAAAGGTTTGGCCATGTTTAGGCAAGGCTTCTTGTCGGGCAAAGCGGAGCATTGGGCATGTGGTGATATCCTGCCTATTTTGGCCATACTCAGAAATATATATAATTTTATTGAAAAAATATATTATTTAATATATAATTACAAATATTTTTGCCTTTTGATCGATTATGAATATTATTTAAATCACTGTTGAAACATATATTTTGTTAAGGCTCTTGGCAATATATATTTTAAATTTCATGACTCATGTTGTTGATTTATTTGCTTGTGAATGATTTTTTTATTTTTTTTTACTCAATGTGTTATCATTGTTTAACTCTCATTGCTTTGTTTGTTGTTGAGATTATGATGTAATCATGCTTTGACAATTTGATTAACTTATAATAGTACTTGTTGACCAAAAAAATTATTAAAAATGTCTATTATGCTATTTTTTTATTGCACAATTATAGAATGATGATATGAGAATTTGGGTAAGGAAGCGTGTCATGCCTTGCTCACAATTGCCTTATCCAAAAATATTAGGGCTTTTATCGAGTAAGGCCATATACTGGGCTCCATTTCACAACCCGTTCATCATTCGGCTTAACATCGGGCATAAGTTATACCTTACCCAACTCTGCACATACTCACCCCTACTTGAGAGGTTGTATGTTCCAGCTGAGGGTTTTATCCCCATCAAAGGATTGAACTTGATAACGGCTAGTTAAAAGGGTCAAGACTCAGAGTTAACTACCACCAAAGTCGACTCGCATAAGGTGTTTACTTAGTTACATAAAACCAATATTAGCTTAGTCCCGGTAAGGTTTTATTATAATTTAATAATTAGTATTATCAATTAATACAAATTTAATTATTGTCTAACTTAAATTAAAAAAGGAAAAAAATTGTTTAGATATGAAGTTTCCGAAGCGACAGACATATATCTTAGGCCGATGAAACCGACAAACATCACAATTCTGCATTGACCCGTTGTCATTACTTAATTAAATTCTCTATCACAACGTACACGGACATTACTGTGGAGTGTGGAAGAATTTATCTCCATCTATCCAGACCCTTTAAAATATTATGTTCTCGTGTCTCTAATCAATTTCCATCCAACAACTTGTTTATTTTGTAGTCACTCGCTAATTTTTGACCAACACCAAATGCCTGAATTCAAGTCCAATTGGCAGTTACTGATGTAGGCTAAGATGTAGCAATGAGGACGGAGGTGAAAATCTGCAGATTTTTGCTGGTAAAGCCTTCCCTCCTGCTTCCATGACTCAAAGAGGCTCAATAACTATCATCATTCTCTCTCATTTTTATTATAAGTCACCAACTACTAACAAATTTTAATCCATATTATAAGCACCCACCATCTCTAACTAGCTCATTTGCTATTATTTTCTCACTATACTCTACTCTTAACTAACTTATTTAAATTTGCACCATTAAAGTAGAGGTAAAGTTAGAAACATTTATTAATTTTGAATCAATTTAATTCTGCAATTTCCATTTTTTATTTGTTCAACAGAAACTATAATAAAGATCAATGGAGTACCCCCTCTAGTGCACAATATATGATATTTCAGCTAATTCAAGGGAAATAATAAATGATAATTAACTCATTTAATATGTCATAATTTATAACTTTTTTTTCTATTAGAAATGTGCTTAAAAATTTAATATGTATAAAGTAAAAATAAGTATTAATTGTAAAGATAAAATTTAAAAATAAATATTGATTATCTTACTAATACATTGTAGTGTGTAACAAATAATTTTTTTTTAGAAGTATCATATATTATATACTGGAAGAACCTTAATTTAACTGAGAAGTGGTCAAAAGTCAAAACACCAGCCAATAAAATCATGTTCCTTTTTACCATGATGAGGAGGTACGAGGCTATGACATCTTTAAGGAATCGCAGGTAAAGGACAATGGGCCAGGACACAATTCATAAGCAAAGAGGGAGGGAGGGTCTACTTACTTTATGGTGCCATTTTCCCAACAACGACCCTGGACGACTCAAATAATTCATGGATCTTGTTTATGCACAGTAAATTTTAGATTTGCAGTCACTATATAATATAAAAATGGGGTATTGGTTGTGTGTGCGTGTGTTCTTTTTTTTTTTTTCTTTCAAAGATTGATCATATGGTATTCTGAGTTTGTCCCAATTAAAATGGAGGACTTGATAGGCTCCAAACTAAATTGATCTGAATGGCGTTTGTAAGACTTAAACCCAAGATTTCTGATTTTCGCATTGCTCCTCCTATCTCTTAGGACTATATATGATATGATAAAGGAATTCAAAGAACCGGGTGGGTAAAAAATAATGAAGTGTGATTTGGTGAGAGAGCAAAATTGGGGCCTTGAGGGTACACGTGTAGGTGTGTGGAAGGGACAGAGTTTGGGACCAGTAGCCTCGGTGATTAGTCAAAATCATAATAACAAAGGAGATTCAAGCAAGCGTGGCACCAAATTATGGAAATCTCTTCAGATTGTGTTACCCCTCTGACAATGAACAAGAAGGAAACCCCACATTAATTAAAAAACCATAAGCCATTATATTGGTAAAAATAGGGCTTGTTACATTTATTTATGAAAGTGTGACATTTGTAGGAAATTGTTGTTAATTGTTAAATAATTATGGTGAATAACTTGTTGTCAGATACTAAATAAATGGTGTAAATAATTTATTGTAAGAATAATCAAAGCTTGATGGTTATTTCATATATTGTTTTGCAATATTTAATCAGTTGGCCAGAGCGTATGGTAAAACCACGACATTTTTAAATTTTAAATTGGTCCTCTTATATCGAATTGGCATAAAAAGTAATAGTTTTTACAATCGATAAGGGATTAATTACACTTAGTAAAAAAACTTATAACTCATTTTAATAAAGAATCACTGATTTAATATTTGAAAATTTTGGATACCTTCTTCTTGGATTTTTCCAGGAATAATTTGGATTTGTCAAAATGTTAGGGTGGTTGTTTGTTTGAAATTTCCCTTGAACATTTTACATGTATGCTGTCTTTATGCTCTTTTGAGCTAGCATGTAATAATTTAGTTTCGTCATCCTTAGCCTAAAGTCTCTATATAAGGGGACGCATCAACCTGTTCAAAGCATATTGTAATCAATTTTCGTATATTAATATATGAGTAATTCCAGAATGACTCTCTTCTAACTTTTTTTATTCTTCTAAAAATTTGATCTTTCAATATCTTCGAATATATTGAATGACACTATTTATTACTCATATTGAAATAAATACAGGCAAAATCTAGTTGGTAACTTGGTATACACATATTTTCAAACACTAAATTATGCAGTCATCTATTATTATATTTAAAGGTTTAAACCTCCCTCGGATCTACAAAAAGGCCTCTTGTTAGTGGGATTTTGGTCAATTCATGAAACTTGTGCAGTGCCTCATCATTATTATTTTTCAAGGCCTTTATGCACCACAAGTCCTCCTGGCAAGACAACAATTTCCAATGTGGGATGTGATGCTTAATCTCATCTCTTCCTTCAACTTCACTCACAACAACCTCGATGTTCTCACAATCCTCGGACTCTGCAGCCACGTTGTTCACAAATATGCACAACCCTCTCACAAGCTTCCCGCACAATGGCCCATCATGCCACAACCCATACACAAAGTAAAACCCAAATGGGCTCAAGAAATCAGGCAAAGCAGGCCGTTTCAAGCATGGAAACACCTTATATATCCATCAACTCTGACTCTTCATACATAACAAGCAAGAAAAAGTTGCTTCCTTTAACCTTAGATTAAAGATTTTTCCACTGTTCCATACACTAAGCATAGCCCAGTTACTAGGAACTCGACCATCGTTTCCAAAAGCATCCCATGAACTATCTCCTTTAAAATAAGCAACCCAGGTCCCCCAAACTTAGCTTGTTCTTAAGAATGCAGTCTATATCACGAGGAAGGAAATCTGAAGATCCCATGAACTTTCTGTAAAGTGATTCAGCTTGATCAACCTTGAGCCTGACAATCTCAATGTTGGATGAGATCTTCAAGGGTTGATGGTTCACCACTGGGTTCACAAGGATGGACGGAGTTCTAAACTTGGTGTAACCAAACTTGCCCACGAAGAAGCTAATAGAAGCATGGTTATCTTTCATGGTGGCCATATACGTATAGTCCATGTCGTTGGAACAGAACCATTCTTCTAGCCTTCGTAGTAGGTTCGATCCCACCAGTTTTCGCCGATGATATGGAGCCACCCTTAGACCTAACACATAGCCCACCTTGGCCAAGTCACGAGTTGCAAGTGTAACCACTTTTATAGAGCCTTGAATGACCCTAGTTAACTCTTTGTTCATCTCTGCAACCTGTGATCAACAGGTGGTGAGCATATATACCATGATATATTGATCAAGGAAGATGAGAGAAATGAAGGGATGTGTTGATGGTAATGTACAAATATATACATAGATATACCAGCATGTTGTACATGGGACTGTTTCGAATCCTGCAGATGGGGTCACCCGAAGTGTCCGTGAATAGGAACACACTCTCTGCTGGGCCTATCTCGCATCTTCTCTCGATGTCTTCCACTTGAGCTTTATACAAAATTATTATTTTGCTCTTATTATTTATAGGACCATTGAGCCCGGCAGGCTTAACGTAAATATTCAGAATAGGGTAAGGTTTGAGTTAAAGACAAATTTAATCACCTTTAATTAGCCTGTTCTAGGGTCTGGGGAATCTGTCCAGAACTCCAGGTCAGAGTGATGAACCGATGATGTCCCATTCGGGAATTTATATATGTCATCATTTCAAAGTCTAATGAAGTGTACAATAGTCAAATTATGATGTGTTTATGGGAAGATTCGAAAGTGAAAGCTTAATTAATATAAGCAAGATATGTCTAGCCTTAGCCTAGTAGCCAATTGATTTTTTTTTCTTATAATTGACTAATAATTGCTTAATGACCAGAGTCATTGACTTTTATGTCTGAGGCTGAGCGCATGGCTCTTAATATTAAGGTATTAAAAATTAAAATGGTCACTAAAAATTGGTTAAAGTACTAAGTTAAAGGTCAGTGAATTACATCAGATAATTAAACTGTGGCTAAACCGGTGAGAAAGTTAATATTTTAAGCTTATTAGTACGAAATTATAAAAGAAATTAATTAATTTCTTTTAAAAGAAAATGGGGTGAATCGGTTTAGTAGTGAACCGATCCAGTTCACCACCAGGTTGACCGGTTCACACCAGGTCAACCGGTCCAGTTCACCCCTACTATACACAGCAAACCGGACCAGTTACCAAACTGGTTCACCAGTTTCCGGTTTGAATCGGCCGGTCCGGTTTTCCATATCCTGCTTAATATTAAAAAACAATCAGA
This sequence comes from Acacia concinna, assembly GCA_037177275.1. Taxonomy (NCBI): domain Eukaryota; kingdom Viridiplantae; phylum Streptophyta; class Magnoliopsida; order Fabales; family Fabaceae; genus Acacia; species Acacia concinna. Next base: position 12,162,070 of record JBAGKO010000011.1, on the reverse strand, counting down.
GTAAATATACCTTGAGCGTAAAATAAACTGAGGAAAAAAAAATCAATCTCTGTGTTTTCACCGCATCTAAAACGTACTGCAATACAAAAAAGGGAAAATTTCAAAAAAAG
>JBAGKO010000011.1:12132673-12145402 GCA_037177275.1 Acacia concinna | reverse complement strand
GGAGGTGGTGGAGCTAATTGCAATAGGATGAGGGAAAGATCACCAAGAAGGAGGACTGTTAACTGAGATTAAGAATTTTCTGGTAAGGAATTGCAGGCTTCTTTGGTTTGGTGTTGTCGAGAGATGAAAATGACTGCTGACAGATTGGTTAAAGAGGCTCATCAGCTTATGGAGGTTTTCATGGATTTAGTGTTGCTTTGGTTTTTTTACTGATATTTTGTGTCCTAACGTGGTGTGGTAGTTTTTTTTATTTTTGCCTTGTCATAAAAAAAACATATTTGAAGGGAATATTTTTCTTCACCATATAGTATTAATAATGTAAATCTAGTTGTTATAATTTCAAATTTTAATTTCCTTAATTAGTTTTTGTATAAAATTTATAAACATGTTTATTTAAGTATGCATATATTGAAAGAATATATTATATTATAAGAAAAGACGTAGAAACAATAATGACATAACAGAGTTAACTAATCAATTGTAACAAGGGGCCCTAAATTTAACAGGGTTAATACTCTATCAAATGGTTTTTTCAATTGAGTTTTTTAATGGATGATTTTGATTGATTATATCATATTTTCAATGAATAATTATATATTTGTGACATGCATTTATTAGTGGCTAATGCTTCACTCTAATTAAGAAAAATTGAAGTCTTGATAACTTTGTCTTAAAATATAATATTCATATACAAGTATTACTTACATGTGGTTGGGTTCTCTTAAAATCCATTTAAATATTGTATTAAAAGACACTAAAATATTACTTAAAATTAATTTTTCTATTCTAACAATTTAAAAGTATATTTTTTTTAGAAAGCCAAATAACTCTTTAATCATCTCAAGCAAGTCTTTATATCTTAACAAACGTGTCATTTTTTCCATTCTAAAATTTAATTTAACTAATATTTTAATAACATGTGTACATTGAATTTATATAAATAAGTATATTAATTGAAGATTAATTGTTATAATGAATAGTGCAAAACAACAAGGGTTCTTGAGAGACTCAAAAAGTTTCTACCAATAAGTTATCTGGCTCTACTTTCTTACTTGAAAGCACGTAGTGATGGCAACAAAATTGATTAACACTATTTATGCAACTCCTTCTTTGTTGTTAATTGCTTTTAAATGTAAATTAAAAAAAAATGCAATCCTCTACATATTTTCATCTCCAATACCCTTACACTTCAAATTCATAACTCCCACCTTTAGACCCATTGCTAACTAAACTCTATCTTTATTAATTCAAGAACCTGTCGCATTCCTCAAGACCTTTCACATATCCTGAGTTACATCTTTTACCTATCTTAAAAAAATTGTCATTTAATACTAATTATTTCAAACTAAATTTAGTTATTATTATACCTACATAAAATTCCTTATAAGTAGCCTTCTATGCCACCATAGCCAACCACCCTCCCCACCTATTGATTTATCCACTCGAAACAACATTGTATTTTGCACATTTGCATTGGTATGTGAACCCACCACAATACAAAATGACCACTACTGGCCATGCAAAAACTTGTGAGATCAATAATTGTAAGGACACATGGGTTATTATCGCGCATGTTTTGACATGTTTGTTCTCTGTAAGAAGACCCCACCATATGGTCCTAGAAGGTTGACTACATTATTTTGGCAGAAAAGCAGGTACATAAGTAGTGCCTTTCCACCATTCCATATGGTGCTTAACCCAGCTACTACTAATAGTAACTTTTGTAATACTTGTAGGGCACCCAATCTAGTTTTTGCAAAGCCACAAATATTATAAAAAGTCGAAACATTGTATGAAAGTGATTAAGGAGGGAGACACCTACTATATGTAAAATTTTGAAGTATTGGAGAACAACAAAAATAAGGTAACCACACATTCTTGAAAGATCATATTCTAAAAGGCCACATTCAAGATCCAACATCATTATTTATTAGGCCATAATGCAGATAGGATTGAAATTAAGGAATCCCAGTCCTAAACAAAATTGGTGGCTTCATTTAAGGGGTTAGCACATATGGCATTGTAGACTTGAGATCAAAAGATCGAGAAACCAAGGGCAACAACAAACAAAGTAATAGTTCCCATGATCAATTAGAATGATAGAGTTGTAGTGATGTTACACTTGTCATAGTTACGATGGGTAGATAGTAAATAATGGTACACCTATCATAGTTGCGAATTTTTTACTAAAAACCCTTTGTTGGATATGAACTCAACAAATTAACCTTGATTATTTATCACAATAATGAACAATTTATAAATACTACGACAACGGCCATGCAATGATTATTCAACAACTTGCTACAACTACAACAGCTCTATTTGGAATCATAAGAACCAAAACAATACAACACCTTTCTAAAAATTCGCATATGGTGAATAAATCAAAGGGTTGTAAAGTTGTATCTCCTTACTAAAGTTGTCTTTACTCTCTTAAAAAAAGTTAGGTAAAGTCCAATTGCTCATACAACACATGGGGGAGAAAATAGTGAAAGGTTTTTGAGTTGCATGATGCTATATTGTATGAGCATGTGAAATTTGTAACTCAAGGAATGTGAATGGTATAATGTTGGGGAATGTGAAATGCGCTTGAGTTGATAAAGAGGGTGTTTAATTATCATTAAATGTGTATAAAGGTGAGGGTTAGAAATTTGAAGTGGAAAGGTTTTTGAGGTGAAAATAATTAGGGGGTAGTGGTGTCGAAAACTACTGTAGGATTATTAACTCAAATGTGTCTCCTCCAAGAAAAATGAATTCTTTAACACCTCTCTTTAGTTATAACTAAAACAGTTGTTGCTAAAAGACCTTTTTTTCCCTCCAAATGAAGTGATTACTTAATGATTATTTTGGCATAGGAATGTGGGATTGAAACAAAATATCAAAATTTAGGGAGGAAGGCTAAAGTGAATTTTAACATTAAACTACAGAATTGTCTATATTTTTCGGTTGTTTTTACTTTCTAACATCCATATGTTTTAATGCCATATACATATATGTGGCAGTTCAAAAACGACCATATATGCTTCCCTAAATATGATGGTTTTCTATTGAGAAATGTCACATATATGCCACTTATAAATGACAGTTGTTAAATAACAACTGCTATAGAATTCTATATATGACAGTTATTAAAGAACAACTACCAAGTATTTCCTTTTCTTTTTTATAAGACCAATCATTATCATTTTATCTTACAGTCCATTTATATTGAGCCCCGAAGAATCTTCTGTCCTTTACAGATCAATTTCCAGCTGTTTTTGATTTTAGTAGATAAAACTATAATTTGAAACAGTATACATTGATCCTAAAAGGACAGAAAATTCATCCGGGGAGCTCAATAAATAGATTGCAGAACTAAAATGATGACGATCGATCTGGAAAAATATAATATATAAGCGCAGCAAGCAAGAAAAATAGGGATCCGAATAAAGTAAGCAAGTCTTACTTTTATTTGCAATTCACCACATTCACAACCCACTGCACAATAACAACCCAAGAGATAAAAGTTGAACGCGCGTCAATACCCAAATCTGTAGAGTGTGCAGATCGATTAGATATTCAAAAAAAATTTCAACACTAAGTGATAATAACTATACTTAATGGTAGAAAATTCTCATATTTATGTGATTCACCGTAAGAATGGCAAAGTTCTAAAGAAGTAACAGGACTTCCGTATGACGCGCGCAACAGCAAAATAACAAAGTTTGCCATCTACTTCAGATTAAATCTACTAGTTAGCACGTTCGCAGAAAGGTAGACACAGTAGACGTACATCAGAAGACCAGGTGGGTATGCCGAAAGTGGGTTGTGGTAGAGAAGAGTGCGCGACGAATGATATTTGTTAAATATGAAATAAAGCATTATAGTGAGAACAAAGTTTCAAAGGCATTTATATGGCAGTTATTTCATAAAAACCATGAAATATGTTCAATTATATATGGCGCTTGTTTAAAAATTGCCATATATTTACATAATTTATATGGTGTTTCTTTGTAAAACCGTCATATATATAACGGTTTTACAAAGAAACGCTACGGACGTATATCGCTTTAATTTCCGCGTATTTATATATGACCATTTTAAAAAAATTGCCATATATTTTTCTCTCATTTATGGATTTCTTTTGAAAAAACCGTCATATATAACTAGGCAGAGGCGTCGATTTAAATCCAGTCTCTCGATACACAACAGGTGTCCTATAACCGTGATATATATAATGTTATATATACACAATTATGTGGTAGTATAGTGTGGATGTCGAATTTTGTATAAGCAATAAATAGAATTTTTTTTAGGCTAGAATGAAATTTCCTTAAAATAAAATGGTAATATATATGCATCTGTATTACTTACCTACTTTAAACATAATATATCAATAACCCTTATGATTATGCAGAAAACACCTCTTCCTATTAATAAAAATCAATTACTTGATCATTGCTTGATGACTTACATGACTTAAAAAATTAAACTAGTAGAAAGATACTTACAAGTGCAACTAATCACAAGTTTAGAAACAATAGAATTAGTTTTTCATGATCATATTTTAAAATTTACATAATATAATACACAATCCATGCATCGCACGAGGAGAACCCTCTAGTTAATTATGATTTTAGTTAAGTTTTCTATATTTGTATTAATGAGATTAAATAAATCTTCATTAAGATATGAAAAAAATTAAATACATAACTATTTACAATAGTAAAAAAAATAAATTAAGGAAAAAAACTCTTAAATTACTCAAACAATTTTAGTCAAAATTAGGAAATTATTAATAATGAATGGAAAATTAGTAAATAAAATTTATTTCAATATAAATATTAATTAAAAATTTTAAATTCTTAACGGAATTATCGGTTTAGACTTAAATGTATGTTTTTAAAATAGAGGGGGTCCATGTAATTAAAACAAAACACAAGGGAAATTAGAGTATTTTACTCTAAAAGAATCTTTGAAATACATGACGAAATAAAAACTAAAAAGGTTTATGGAGTAAAAAAAAAGCAAAATTTTCACACATTTTTTTAATTAATTATGAAATTCTATTTAGGATTAAAGTGTAATTTACCCCAACATGTTTAAGAAGAAGCAAATTTAGTTATAATTTTTTTTTGGCCCAATTTGAGTCCCAACATTATTTATTAGAAATAATTCATGTTCTTATTAACAGATCTGTTAAATTGATCAGTAAGTGAAGTGTGTTGACCAATAATAAAGCTATATAATCGATGAGTTGAATTAAATAATATAATGTGATATGCCATTTAACTAAAATTAAATTTTTTTTCTTTAGAAAAAGAAACCCACCCATTTCAAACTAAGTTTTTTGAAAAAAAAAACTATAACTTAATTTCAGTCAAATAACACGTTACATCATATTATTTAATTAATTTGGCTCATCAGTCATATAACCTTATCATTGGTCAATACATCTCATTTAACGGTCAATTTAATAAATATATTAGTGAGGACATGAACTGCCCCAAATAAATAATGTTGGTACTGAAGATTAGCATAAGGTTTTAAATTTTAAGTATGATTCAATTCAACGAATAAATTTTATAAATTTTGCATATTATTGGTCTTAAGATTTTTCTTTTTGAGATATATGAAACGAAGGCAAAAAAAGACAAATCATTTTTTACTTGCCAAGTAAGCGAATGTTTGTTTGTGAGTGAAGGTAGGAAGGAAAAGAAAGTTTCGAGACAGAAATTTTGTCGGATAAAGAAAAGTCAAAGTTTCAAACTTGAAGAACTTAACATATAAGGATATGAAGATGGCTCAGAATTAATGGCGCCAACTTTGCTCGTTCTGATCCTGCTATGTTATCTCCTTCTTCCTCCATCAGTCCCCAGCCACAAGACAACCAGGTTCAGTTCTCTGACGACAACCAATTCGCTCTTCATGGTTTAATCACACTGTTAATTCTCGTCGTCGTGTTCTTTCTCTTCATCGTGTTCATTATCTTCATCATACCTTGCCTGAAGCGTTCGTCTTCTTCTTCTTCTGCTGCAACTTCTGAAGCAGGAAGACATGAAGGTGATGAAGCAGATTCGAATGTTGTTGCAGAAGGCAGAACTGCTTCATCTTCAACACAAAGAGATGAAGATAATCTTTGAGATAATCTAACATTAGTGGTGAAGTAGTAAGCAGTAGAAAGGTTCCATTGTGAGGAAGTAGAATTGTGTATGTGAAACTTGAAGCAGAACGTCGGTTGAGATTGCTATAATAGAATGGTGGTGGATAATTTAGGGTGCGTGTGTGTGCAGGCAGGCTGCACTAACTGATGATATCGATATTTTGTGGTTATCATTGTTTTGTCCCGCGTGTCCCTGTCAGAGAAACCTCAATAAGCAACAACTTCAGCTACCACATTGAATCGAACAAAATATCACATCATTGTATATTTACCTTTTAGCCCCTGCATAGATGGTATATGGATTAGTCAGTAGCTCTATCAATCCACATCTTTATAACATTACTTTAAAATATAGAATTAAGTTGTTTTTTTTAAGAATTATAAAAAAAATTAATTATATTATTTGAAAGTATTAAAATTTATCAATTTTTTAAAATTATTTTATCTAATTTATAAATTAAAATATAATAAATGATATACTACATGTATATTTAAATCATTTATTTATCTTTTTATTCTCTATAAAAAGTCAAAATGGATCTTATATTTAGAATTGGAAGAAATAACATCTTTATAGTTTATATTGAAGTGATATGTATAAAGATTGTCATGTACTCCTATGGTCAATAGATTGAATAATAGAGTCTTTTAAAAAAGAATAGAGGAAGAACAAAGTAAACGTTGGATCAACTTATTGAAAAGGAACTCTTGACTAATAGTTTAATTAATGTTTTAGTTATTGATAAAGTATAATGATACCATGCCACCCCACCTAATAAGAAAAATTTTACTGTTGTTTAGAGTTCATCTAATAAGATGAAAAATTGATTGAAAGCAGTGCCCAGAAACTTCCCTTAAATATTGGAAGATTTAGTTAAAAATCACTTATTATGTGTTTTCATTTGTTCGATTTTATTGAAACGTGCATTATCGCTTCATATAAATAGGCCATCACTCTCAAAAGGGTTAAGGTGAAAAAAAAGCACATGTAATATTTTTTAAAGTGCGTCTACTATTAAAGGATTGTTTTGAGTGCAAAAGTACATATGTGATTATAAAAGTGGTGCAAAATTACACATTGACCGTTAAATTTGACTTTTTATTTTTTATTTTTAAGGCTTATGTAGATGATCATAGTTAAGGTTTTAGCCCAAATGATAGTGGATAAATTTTTTTTAAAAGAACTGCTTATCATCTACATCTGACTATTAACTTACTTGAAGCTAGATATATAAAGCTATCACATTAAAGTTATTCATAAATAATAAATGAATATCAATAGATAGATGTGGACTGTTTTTGTTTTTGTTTTTTTTCCACTGCCACCTGAGCTAAAACCTTAACTGAGTAATCATCCACATAAGTTTTAAAAATAAAAAGTCAAACTTAACAGCTAATGTATATTTTTACACCACTTTTATAATCATATGTATACTTTTACATTCAAAACAATCACTTGGTGTTATACAAACTTTGAAAGATATTACATGTGCACCATAACCCTTCCCAAAATTCATCAACACCTTCTTTATTATTTGTCCATGTGAACTATTGTCCTTCATCTGGAACTTCCATTAATCAGCACTCGGCTATCATGGATAAGCAGATGACACCGCATCAGCCTCCGGTATCCTCCTAATTTTACAACATTTTATGTTCGCATCCCACAATCTGTTTAAAATCTCCAATTAGTAATCATACGGGCATTTTTCGTGATCCATACCCATAAAATCTTGGGAGAATGGCAAAAAGAACCTGAAAAATGCAAAATCTCAAAAAAGATATTTCCCAAAAATATGAGTTGCAAATTGCTTATGAAGTGTAATTATTAACTTATCAATTTCATACAAGAAACCTGATCTGGAATTTTGCAGTTTTCAGGTTCTTTTTCAGTCATTTCCCCTTAAATCTACTGCTGATGAAGCTTTGGAAAACCATAAACTTAGTAAACATTCAATTTACCATCCTTAACAGAATGGTCACAGAAGGGCCTTGTCCAGATGATAATATTACTGATGGTGAAATCAAATACAAGCACCAATCTGATTTAGGTTACAACATCTATAGACAAGACAAAACTACAAATGCTATAAATCACAAGATCATACTTCCCACCAATATGGAAGTAAGAGGAACAGTGAGGTTGTCATCAAGCTCTGAGCTAATAGGAAGGGACTCAACCACTGCCGCGGTGACCGACACAATCAGAAAACCCAGAATCATTCTCCAGCTCTGCTCAATATATCCGAATGAGCAAAAATAGTACATATACCTGTCAAAACCTCAATTATAAATATGAGGACAGATCAAGCAGGTTTTCAGTTGAGGGCAAAAGTAAATAGAGCAACATATGTAACCAAAAATTACCCAACAGATGCTAAGAATCCAGCAGATGCCATAGCAATCGAACCAGCCAAGGACTTGTTTCTGTTGTAAGGTATCTTCTTGCTGCCAAATCGCCTCCCAACAATGTCAGCCATACCTGAACAACATGTTAAGAATTATGCCAGGCACTGTCATTTCATAGAATTGAAGGAGTCCAGAAGTAAAACAGAAATTCCCCCGACTTATTACATTGGTTTCTTTTTCCTTATTTAATTTTTAAGTGCAACTAAAATATTGCCTAGACACAATCATAAGGACAGAAAATATAATTTGCTCAAGATGAAGTACCATCTCCTGCACACAGATTGCAGATTATAGCGATGGCTAAAGGGGAAGTTCTCCAGTACATCACACTGGCAAAAGTAATAGTTGAGGCATAATACAATGGACCCTTTAGAAGCTCCCTGATGCAGAGGAAAAACAGAGAAATGAATAGAGCAAAACACGAACTCACTAATCAATCTCTAGAATTGAAAACAAACAATTAGTATTTTATTCTCTCCAGGAACATATTAAAAGAGAAATCACAAGCCAAAAATGTAACTCAGATGTTTATCAAATCATAACCTATTGATTCATTCTGATATAACATAAAGAATAATATAAGAGAGGATGAAAAATGTCATCATATCCATTCTTGTCAGGCCTGAATTAACCAGCTTAATCACTTGACAGCAAGATATTCTGCTGGATGGATTTAACAGTAAAATGATACTTATTATAAGGTTTATAGATTTATGTAGTCTCACTAGCATTAACGCGTACAAGATTGCAACCTGTAGTCTCCAAATCTGCTCATTGATTTCACTGTGGCTTCATCTTTCTGTATACCAAATCCAATAAGAAGAACCCGAATTATGTTGACTCCCGGAATAAGAGCAGCAAAAAGTGGTGCCTGGCTCCTGGAACTGTAGCGATAAAAGAAAGGTAATTTGACAAGACAAAGTGGACCTTCAAAATTTCAATATACTAAGTATCTATAAATAACCTGAATAATGGCCAGCAAAGCATGAATGCCAGTCCAATGCTTATATGTACAAGTTTCCTATTCAATTTCTAAACACAAAAAATATAACCGATGATAAGTATGCAGATACAGAACAGGATAGGAATTAAGAAATACGCTATAATGGGATAACAAGCATCAAAGTCAAACATTATATGAAAAACCATGCACCTGACTTTATCCTTAACAGAGAACATTTCACACCTCTCCACAATGAAAAAGAGCACAACTCCGTACCATTTACTACTTCAGAAATGGAAAATACGGTACAAAAGTAGCTAACACATGAAATTTCGCATTCCAAAGTAGCGCCGTGGGTGCTTATCTTCCAGTGACAACAAAATGATAATCTAATTATGAATTAGAAAATCTCCAAGACTTTAAACTTGTGTAAGTTAAAATTTGAGGGGGCAAGGAATGAAATCTAAGGTAAATCCAGAGTTTCTAGCCGTTCAATCATTCCCAATTTCACAAAATTTTTAGGGACCATTTTAATTCATTTATTCATTGATTTTAATCCTGCGTGTCCCTCGATTCTCCTTCATAGACATAACAAAATGTAAAAGCAACCCAAGAATCACCTTGATCTATCTTCACCTTGACAGTGAAAGATGAGGAGAGAAATCAGACCTGGTCGAAAATTTCACGCTTCGCAGTTTCTTGCCATAACCTAAGCAAGGAAAAAGCGACCCCGACAGAAATAGCCGTAGCGTAGACGTCAGAGACGATGGGGTTGTCGTGAAGCATAATTGCCGGCAACGGGGGAGTCGAACTCCGACGAGAAAGCCTTGTGGGGGCTTCGGGTAAGGGAATGCTGAAGCGGAAAGAGTAAGTAGAGTGGTTAGGGTCGACTTTGGAGAGAAATCCAGGGAAGGGTCTAAGGGGTTTGAACCGTTTGACGGGAGGGAGATTAAAGAAGGAACCAGTCACTGTGCTGCTGCAGAACATTGTAGGTGCTGACGCTCTTCAATGAGCTTTCAATTCCGAAAAGCTCATGAATGACCCACCCACCCGGTTTGGGCTATATCTATATGGACTAGAATCTAATTACCGATTTGGAAGAGACCCAACATGACAGGCGCCGGACAACATTGTGGCCCCGATGATGTGTTACTTTGTTAGTTACTTAAATCTCTATTGACAGGTTTGGTGACAAAGTAAAAAGGGAGAATTTTATAAAAATACTTCTCTAAATTTAAAAGGTATGTTAATATTTTAAAAAGATATTAAGGTACAGGATTAAATTGAGGTTTTGAAATTTTATTAATATGAACAGTAACTAGCATGAAGTAACGAAAATCATTACTCTTTTGGTGAAAACCATTACTCAAATAGTGAAAATCTGACATTGTTCACGTAACGAGTAGATTCTTCTCTCTCCTCTGTCAGATGAACAGTGACAGTGCCAGATGAACAGTGTCATCAGAGGAGGGGAGAGAGAAAGTGATCAGAAAGAAATAGCGAAAACCATTACTCAAATAGTGAAAATACACTACTATTCACGTCAGCGAATTTTGATAGGGGAGAGGGTGATTAACACGGACAAACGGACTAGCGAAATCCATTACTCTTCTTGCGAAAGCCATTACTCATCTTGCGAGAATCACTACTGTTCATGTTAGCGAATTTCAAAACCCCAATTTGGTCCATGATATCTTAGTATCTTTTTGAAATGTTAACATTCCTTTTGGAGTTTTTAAATTTGAGAAAGTATTTTTCTGGAATTCTCCCAAATAAAAAGGATTTATTTTAACAAGAATAAATTTTTTTTTTATGAATATGTTTATTGACCATGATAATCCCTAAACAGTATTTTAAACATTAGGTGAAGTTATAGTCATTGATGAACACGAAATATTTTTTAAAGCAAAAAATTAAGGGAGAATTTCAGAAAAATACCTCTCCAAATTCTAAAACCTCAAAAGGGATGTTAACATTTCAAAAAGACACTAAGGTACCATGAACCAAATTGGAGTTTTGAAATTTGCTGACATGGATAGTAGTGATTTTCACAAGATGAGTAATGGTTTTCGCAAAAAGAGTAACGGATTTTGCTAATCCGTATTAGTCCATGTTAATCAATCTCTCTCCCCCTCAAAATTCACTAACGTGAACGGTAGTGTATTTTTACCATTTGAGTAATTGTTTTCTAAAGAAAAGTAATGGTTTTTGCTACTTCGTGCTGGTCATTTTCTCTCTCCCCTCCTCTGACAGCACTGTTCATCTAACAGAAGAGAGAGAGAGAGGAATTTACATGTGACGTGAATAGTGTCGAATTTTCACTATTTAAGTAATGATTTTCACCATAAGAGTAATGAGTTTCGTTACTTGGTCGCTATTCATGTCTGCAAAATTTCAAAACTCCAATTTGATCCATAGTACCTTAGTGTATTTTTGAAATATTAATATCCCTTTTAGGGTTTTTAAATTTGGGGAGGTATTTTTCTGAAATTTTCTCAAAAATTGATCATTTTTTCATAAATCATGACTCATTTGAAATAAAGCCCCTGCAATTTAATACGGTGTACACCAATGCATATAATTTTAACTCGTTTATATGATTATATCTTAGTTTATAAACTATGATTTGCTACAGCTCATTTATTATAGTTTTAACCATTTTTTAGAAAATAAAATTATATATATGGCAAAGGTTATGGACTAGATTATAGTACAATAATTAAGATTCTAAATTGCAATAAGTCAACATTTAGGGATTGAGTTATCACTAATTTTTAACTCTAAAGGTAGAGTTGTACCAATCTAAAATGTAGGGATTGAGTTGTGATGCTGTCAACAATGGAGAACCTGAGAGATTATTTCTTTTCCAGATAAAACAAAGCAAAAACACAGTAAGGAGACCTTTATTTTAGGTCCGCACATGTCATCACATGTGTTTTCTATGGTGATTGATTAAATTTGCTATTGATTACATTAATTTTATTTATTAGATTAGAACATATCCATGTTTTTTTATTATGGTCAATTAAACACCCACGCAAATACGCCATCGTTGGGTTTAAAACACATGACTTCTTACTAAAGGTATTGTGGCCTAGTGGTAATGGTATCTCCAAAGTGGGAGGAGGTCACGGGTTCGATTCCGTTATTGTAACTTCAGGTCGTTAGTGTCTGTCTGAGCCTATAAGCTTCATTTTAAGAAAAAAAAAAAAGCACATGACTTCTTCCAAACCAA
>JBAGKO010000011.1:12115931-12126179 GCA_037177275.1 Acacia concinna | reverse complement strand
GGAACAATGATGTAGATGAGGGAGAGAAGAGAGCGTGAAGCAAGGCAAGAAGAGGAATGATACAGATGAGGGAGAGACGAGAGCGTGGAGCAATGAAATACAAGGCATGTATATATAGAAGGGTTGAGCTACTGTGTAATCACCAAAAAACAAAGAAAAGAAAAAGACATGGCAGAGGTTGAGCACGCATGCAAAGAGAGGAGAAAGACTTGCGCATGGGGAACCAACTCTACGCCTAGGGTAGGGGGCTCTGCAAAAGTTGATTGGATCTCGCCTTACAGGAGGGCGAGTTCAGTGGGCCTGCCTGCATGCCAGTCAGAGATGAAGAACTCGCACAACATCTGTGTGAGTTCTGTCTCTCGCACACATGCTACCCCATCTCAGCAGTGGGGCCCAGCTTCTCCCCTTAAACTCTCACACGAAATGGGCGAGTTTAAGATAATTTGATCCCTTTTCTCCTCGTTTATGAAAAACTCGCATACGTTAGATGTGATTTTCGAAACTCACATAACAAAGGACGAATTTACTTATATCATATGAGTAAATATTTAAAAAAAGTACTACATTTTGGTGGTTATTTTTATTGTTTATACTGTATAAATAAAAAAGCCGATTGGAACCGCTAACAAACACTCGGTATATATGCGTGATTCAAGAACACGTTGGGATCACGTACACTTACAATATAATACGAGTAAATTTAAGGAATAAATTAAATAATAGTCCCATAAAAACAAAAAAGAAATGTAATGTTTGAAACAGACTTCCTTTTTTCACGGATTAATTTGCCTCTAATCGTTGTGATGTGGGCTAAAGCTGTTTTGACAATGACGTCTCAGCAGGTAACTCCCATGATCAACTCATCCATCAACGCCCCTTTTAATTTATACTCCGTACATGTTAACTTAATTTAAGTAATTAAACTTTGACATTTAACCTCCATGCATCGAGCTAGTAGCTAGCTAGATATTTCATTATTTCTCGGTAACAATCAAAAGTACACTATTTATTACTATAAATTAATAAATGTTTGACTAGTTTCATGGCAGATAGGCCAGATTCTAGTTCCGTATCAGTTGGGACATGCATATGAGTTATTACTTATTAGTAGAGAAAACCTTTGCGTTAAGAAACTACACATGTGAGAGCACTAATAATTATTTACCAAGTTGATTAATTGGATCTGTACGTTAGTGCACGAATCCGTCAAATCAATCTTGGTATTAAAATATGCATTGGAAAATTACAATATGTATGCTCCATACTTCAATTATTATGACAAGTCAAGAAACTGTCTATTGCGATAATATAGGCGTCGTCGCGTCGATCTCACCCATAATAATAATAATAATAATAATAATAATAATAATAATAATAATAATTAACAAAGAAAATAAATTAGAAAACTGTTGGCTATATATAAAACAAAGCCACCGATTGCATCTTGTGGCGTATTCCCTCATGTTACTTTAAAGTTTTATTACTCAAAACTACATGCAAGCATTCCATATCATCAGTGAAGAAGATGATCCAAATATATCTTCATGTGAATGTGTGTATCTATATATATATATATATATGCATGCTTGTTTTTATGTGTTCGTGAATAATATATATATTGAATCATCTATGGGCGGGGGAGAATGGGGTTGACAGTGATAATGTTGATTCTTCTCTGGAGGACGATCTCACAACGTGGAGCTTATCCGTCAGGCTATTATTATATAATATATATAAACTCTGAAGTGCATGAACGTAGAGTGTATATATATATGAACCAACATATACCCTAGTCACTAGTCAGAGTCCAGATATATTTGAGTACGTATGTAGGCTCAAGTGGCGCCTCATCGCATCTGTAAAGTGATTAAATATTGTTTGTGGTATACTTGGGAGTTTGAGACCTTATTTTAATATACACGAGAAGTCCAAAGTTTTGATGACAAAGAAGGAATCAGTGGACCATAATATATAGGGAAAATAGTAATAAAGTTTAAGGAACAAACATAATTACTGAAAAGTCCTAAGAAATTTATCCCTTACTAAAAAGTTTTAAGGTCCTAAGAGAAAATTAACAATTTAGTAGACATAATTGATAACTTAGTAACCCAATTTACAATTTTGATAGCGAGTTTTGACAACTCTATTCTAACATTTTAACAATGCTCAGGTGATAACTGTTAAAATGTTTGAATGGAGTGGTCAAAACTCGCTATTAAAGTTGTAAATTGGGCATACTAAGTTATCAATTCTGCCTATTCAGTTGTTACAACGCTTAGGTGATAGTTATTAAAATGTTTGAACGGAGTTGTCAAAACTCGCTATCAAAGTTGTAAACTAGGTCTACTAAATTCTCAGTTCCGCCTATTCAGTTGTTACAACGCCTAGTTGATAGTTGTTAAAATGTTGGAACAGAGTTGTCAAAAATTGCTATCAAAGTTGTAAATTAAGCCTACTAAGTTATCAATTCCGCCTATTAAGTTGTTCCTTGGGACTTTTTAGTAAATGTTGGAACGGAGTTGTCAAAAATCGCTATCAAAATTATAAATTAAGCCTACTAAATTGTTAATTTTTCTCTTGGGATCTTAGGACTTTTTGATAAGGGAAAAACATTCTTGAGACTTTTTGGTAATTATATTTGTTTCTCGAGACTCTATTGTCATTTTCCCTGATATATATTGAAAGCCAACAATAACATTTATATAAATGGAAGCCCAAACATATGAAACCTTGGGCGCTCTTAGATAGAAGTATTAAATATTTTGTTACGAGAATATCATTAAGATCTCAACTAAAAAAAATAATATCATCACAAGTCTTTTGTTTTTTTAACTAGAATATCATGACAAGTTTCATAACTTGTCAATGTGACTTTTTTTTTAATTGGAACTTTAATAAAATTTTCTTTTATCTTTATTTTTTATATATCAATATTCAATGTTGTAGAAATATGGGCCAAAAATAATAATTTGGAAATTAAACATAAGCGAAAACTATGAAAACATTGAAAGTCCTTCCTTTGTTTGGTTTGCGTTGCACTCCTAGGTTTTTCATCTCCTTTAATTAAGTTTAGCCTCTTAGAAATTTGTCAGGATTTATGTCCTTATAGTTGGACACGTGAGCATTAGGTTAAGTTCCAATTCTATCACGGAAGTTCCCACATAAGAGCTGTGCTCGAGCATTCAAAAGTTTTTCTTGAATTGCTATTGTCCCTGACTGAAGTATTAAAAAATAATCAAAATTGTCCTAATTATTAAAAAACTAATGTTTATCGTTAACCTTGTTAATGATTAGTTACGACAAGACATTGCTCATTATTTTAAAAACTTTTAAGGCAACATTGATTAAACAAAAACTTTCGGAAAACTTTTATTATGTTATTAAGAGTGAAAACTTTTTTAAAACAAAATTACACCTTAATCCAATTAGTATTCCTTCTTTTATAATCAGCACGCTTTCTTTATACTAGAAATTCTGAAACATCTGATATGATTTTCTATCTCTTGTATAAGAAAAAGGCAATAAAAAAAGGAAAGATGGAGGATCTAGCAAAGTGGTCTTTCTGTGCACACCACCGAAAGTCCGATTCCTACATCATAAAACACAGCACGCAAAGTTGCAGAACGAAAGACTACCCCTGAGCTATAATACCAAAGTCGTTACTTGTAAGTGTCTTGCCCTATACACCTAGCATGTGGCAGCTACTTAGGGCAACATATATTTATATATATATATATATGTTTATACACACCCAGATACATCTTAGAACTACAATCAGGTGGGGTTCAACGTTCATTCGGAGTTATTCTGAAAAAAGCATATGCCATAACGACAAAAGATCAGCTTATGCTAGCCTACGAATATCTCTATGTTTAACACGCGTCAATCTTGCATTCTTTCAACCTTCTAATTTGATGATGGTTTGGTGGTAATTTAATCAGCCAGCTTTGTCCTGTAATGATAGTGCATGGGAATAAAGATATGGAAGGATATTATATATATATAGAGAGAGAGAGAGAGAGCAGTCTTTCGCTGTTTTCAGTTTAAATAATTAATAATAAGAGAGATCATCAGAAGAACTTTTTAAAATTACAGATGGGCCGTACTGAAAAAGTAATGAAGCTTGGGGTCCAATAGTGATCAAAGTTATGAATGATAAAGCTCCAATAATATTACAACTAAGCGCAGCCGAATCTGGACGACCAACCACTCTGTAAAAGTACCCCACCAAACCGCCGTAGCCGTTTTCTCCTCCTCCTCCCTTCACCACACAATTTTTTTCACCTTCTTCTTCCATCCACTCAATTAATGTGGGACCATTTTGCAGAGATTTGTATATTAAAGTTAGAGTCAGTAATATAGGCCGGACTACTGGTTTCGGGCTAGTTTGTCACAGATTGAAACCATATGGGTTTGAACTAAAAAAACTTACATTTATATGGGCTGGCAAAACTATGAGTATTGGGTTGGCGGTTTGGACGCGACAGTTCGTTTTTCTCTCTCTCAAACTTACTTTTTTTAAAGACAATAAGACTTGCTTGAATTTTTTTTTACATCATAACTCAAAACCAAACCATTAAAAAAAATAAAAAGTTGATAACAATTAATAAGTCGAGTTTGAAGGTAGAGGACAGATGGCGAGCCTGAGAGACAAAGTGAAAGAGGAAGTCACAATTTCAACTCTCATGGATGACAAATGCATGGTGACCTTGAGAGACAAAGTGAGAGTAGGAGTCATGCCGTCACAGACACTAACAATTAAGGTAAGCTTCTTGCGTTATTGCATGAGGCCGTTAGGGGTTGACAAAGTGACAGGCGTCGCTACGATGGATGCCACTGTGAGGGGTTGAGTGAGAGTGACTAACAAGAGATGAGACCGCGAGAGTAGGGTCTGTTAGAATGTTAGTGTAGGATTTAGACGAAGGAGTAGACTCCTGAGCCTCATTTTAGACTTTACATATTTAAAAAGAAAAAAGAAAACCAGTTAACCATGAATCCACCAGGTCAGTTCGTCATAGGTTGAGTCCATATGGGTTCGGACATAAAATATTCACATAAAAACAATCCCACTTTTTTCAAACCTAAAGAACCCATATTTCGGGTTCAATAATTTCAACCCATGGTTAAAACTCGTATTATTAGTTTTAATTACATTTTACTGAGAGAAGAGAGAGAAGATCACTTTATATATTACTGTATGTTATTTAATTATATATATGTGTGTGTTGGTGAAAGTTATATGCTTTTGAGAATCATCAGTAGATAGTTGATTAAGATTAGCAGAAAAGAATGCAGAGGGTGGGGGCTATAGGCTCAAATAATGAAATTGTGTCATTTAGAGGAGGATGCATGTACTTAGAAAGAACATGCAGAGAGAGAGTGGACCCCAAGAATCAGAATTGGCCTCCATTCACATTTGACTAGCTATTTTATTGTAATGTTCTGCGCGCGCGCACAAATATACTTCCCTCTTCTTCCAATTACAGGGCGCATTCTAAAAAAAATTAAATCTCTAGTTCGTAATAATACAACGTACCTTCTCTTATTAACACGAGAGTTAGTTAGTTGACTAATCTGTGTAAATTAATAAAATTAGTTATGTTAGTTATTTCTAATAATAAAAATAATTAGGTCAAGTTCCTTAAATCTATTTCGTCATATTCTCCAATCGTATGTGACCATATACTCTATGTTTGAATTATTATTATTTAATTATAAACTAAAATACAATAAATATAACACATGGTCACATGTTATTAGAAGACCTAACGAAATAGATATAAGGAATTTGATATAAGTATGATCCTTCTAACAAATATATGTTAATTTTCTTAAAAATATATCATGTTCTATCATAATCACCTAGGATAGAAACTCTTTAATATAAGTGTAATAAAAAAGAGTGGTAGATGCTTTTTTTTTGGGGGGGGGGAATTTGGGAGAGACATGGTAGATTGATATCTTATATACTTGTGATCAAATTAAATATCCAACTAGCCGGACTTATACTTGAAGTTTAATATACTTCCTCCAATCAATAATATAATAACTTCTAACTTTTAGGTTTCAACTAATCCACCAACATCAAGAGATGATAGTAAACTCATTGAATTTATTTAAATTTTAAATTTTAAATTTATTCATGTGATATGTGAGGTTTTGAAAATTTTGTTTTAGTTTTAATTTTTAATTATAAGGGTAAAATTAAAAAACACTTGAACATCAAAGGTTGCATTTTTCTATATATACTCTTAAATATAGATAAAATTGAGAGAGAGAGAGGTCTCATACAAAGTTGATAGGTCAACTGTGCCTCTCCTTGACTCCCCCTTAATTCTGGTGATGAGGTTGATAGGGATGATTAAAATATAATATTGACACACGTACGGCCCACTTTAATTTGAAGTGTGAATAAAGTCATTAGAGTGGATGGTCTAAGAGAGTGCCATGTGTTGACATGTCATCTGATAGTGAAGCAAAAATAAAATAAAGGAAGGTAATGAGATATTGAAGATGAGGTTGGGTAAGATGCTCAAATATAGAAGGCACTTTTGGATGTTTGCCTTTTAGGAATATATATTAATCTAAAGAGGAAAAAGGGCAAGATGGGGCATAGCCCGCACATGGGGTTATGGTGGGATTTGGATTTTCAAAGTGGAATTGGTTTCTGAAACATATCATCCCTATATATATATATATATATATATATTAACATTTGCATTTGGTTGTTTCTTAGTCTCTTAGCCTTTATATATTTAAAGATCTCCCTCTTGGTTTAATTATAAGATTTTAATTAATATGTTTTGGAGAAATTAAGAAATGTAAATAAATTAGGGAAAATTCCACTAAAATACTTTCTTAAATTGCAAAACCCCAAAAAGTCTAATAACATTTTAAAAAAACATTAAGGTAACCAAATTGATTTTTTTTTTTCAAATTCGTTGACATGAGCAGTGATCAGCATGAACTAGTGAATTCTATTACTCAACTTGCGAATCTCATTACTCAACTTGTGAAAATCTAATATTGTTCACGTCACGGGCAAATTCCCCTCTCTTCTCAGTCATTATGCATGGACTTGCGAATCCCATTACTCAACTTACGAATTTTCACTATTGTTCACGTCAACAAATTTTGAAGAGGAGAGAGAGTGATCAACACGGACTTATAAATCTCATTACTCGACTTAGAAATTACACTACTATTCAAGTTAATGAATTTGAAAAACTCAATATAATCTATAGTACTTTAGTATCTTTTTGAAATGTTAACAGATTTTTTAGAGATTTTGAATTTGAAGAGGTATTTAAGTGAAATTTTCTCAATAAATTACTTAATCATATTATATATAATGTGTTATTATATTATATACCTGTTTATAAAATAGATAAAATAGTTTTAAAAAAATGATAAATCTAAATTTAAATTAATTTAATTATATTTTTTTAAAAAAATCGGGAAGGTAGTATATATATAAAATGAAATAAAATATGTCGCCAGTCTAGCCTCAAGAACTTCTTAATACACGTGGCATGTCTGTTTCTAGTTCCTCTCGTTTTTCTACTGTCTGCTAAGAAATTTCATGGTTTCATCGGATGGACGTCATTATGTCAAGACCAATCATAGTAACCACTAAACTTTGTAAACTCAAGACCTTAGCTTGTCTATTCGTTGCTTGTTCTTTTAATCAATTAATTAATCACGGTTTCATGTTTCTCTGCTTTATAAACAACAAAAAATCAACTTAGAACATGCGTAATTAATTAAAACTCTCTGATGAGCTAGTTGACAATATAATATTGTACCGGTCAACCTTGTGTGTGTGTCTTTTTTTTTTTTTGGTTGGTTCATAGAGCTAGCTGTAGGCATTGGTGAATTGTATTATTTTATTGTAAAATTTCACTAACGAGAGATGGGTTCAAGTTATATACTAAATAAAGCACATTTATTTACGCATAATATACAACGCAATTGCGTTAGTTAGTACTCTATAACATATGACGGATGTCTCTAAATTAAAAAGAAATACGTAATATAGTGCTGGAGTATAATATAATATAATATCGGGTCAATCACGCATTATCCTTTCACTTTCTTGGAGATCATTATGTATTGCACAGAAATTATATGGACATTGCTTGAACGATGACAAGAAAAGTCACACAAACATTAAATACAAATTACTTCACCGACCTTAAAGAATTTATTTGTCACTTGTAAAGAAAAGTATGTTCTTTTTTCCAAATGACTCTTTCAATTATCTACATTCAAAATTACTCCCTTAATCGGAAGCTCCCTTAGCATATGCCAACCGTAGAAAAAAAATTATAAATCTAAAAAATAAATTAAAGTGGATTAACGTCTTAAGTTTACGAGACTAAAGCAAACATTTAATTCTTACATTTGTGATCGGGATAATTAGGATAGACATCGCACGTGCATGTTCTATTTCATACAACACTTTCACCGTCTCTGTTTATTAATTTTAAATTTGAGATTTATTTTATCCCTAAGTACAAATTTCAATGAAGTGTTATAAGTATAATTAAAGATTTTTTTGAGCAGCAAAAAGATTTCAATTTGATTGCGTAGGAAGTTAGTTAGGTCTTTACATCAGGTGGTTACTTTATTTAGAGGTGGAAGTAGAATTGATGAGTGTTACGCTGACATTGTCAATGGAAGAATCTGATATCTTGGTCAGAAGTAGGAAGAAAGTACGAGCAGGTGAGGGAGTTTATTATACTAAATACGCCATGGTTGTGGGAGATGAAGAATTGATGCATGATGAGGTTCTTATGAACTCTTTGGCAAAAATCAAGGAAAATAAATGGAAAATTTTTAAAAAGGTTGTCACTAGAAACAAAGAGAATGAGGATGAAGAAGAGGATTGATAGAATGGGGGACGTTAGAAAGAGATAATCCAAATTGAGATGACGAATAAAGAGCCTAACGTGATTTTTACAAATCAGGAAAATGATCGTTTGGCTCAACGTTGAAAGAATACACTGATTGTGAAGCTTTTAGGAATAATGGTGAACCCAGAATATTTGGAAAGGAAGCTTTAAAAGATGTGGGCTAGGTGTGGGGATGTAGAAGTGATTGATGTGTAGTCGGGGTTCTTCGTGGTACCGTTTACAGATTTACATAACTATGAGCTTGCTTTAAGGGGAGGTCCGTGGTTATTATTTGATCATTACCTATCGGTATAGCCATGGAAACATGATTTTTATCTAGAGACAGAGATGGTGTCGACAATTTCTGTATGGATTCGTGTTATTTGTTTGCCTCTGGATTAGTATGATAAAGGAGCTCTTTTTGTGATTGGCTCTCAAGTAGGTCGAGTGCTTAAAGTTGACACAAACATCATGAATTGAAAGAAGAGATGTTTCGTGCAGATAAGCGTGCAGCTGGACTTTCATGCTCCTCTCTGTCCCCTAGTACTTGTTAATGGAATCGAAGTCAAGATTCAATATGAAAGCATGCATATGATTTGTCTGAGTTGTAGGCGTTATGGTCATGATGTCGTTCACTGTTCTAACAAGAAGATGGATACAACTGGTGGTGACGGTGATGATAGAGTTTGGTGGTGTGAAGGTCGTGATTCGGATAAGATTTAGAATAGGGTGAATAAGGAAGGGACAGTGAACAACAGATTCATTATGAATCATGGATGGTAGTGTAGTGGCACCGACGTAATTTCTGGCTAGGGACCTATAACGGAAAAGGGAGTGAAGCTGGGCAATCACAACAATTAAATTTCAAGAAAAGGGGGAGAAGACCACGATATACAACGATATTGGAGAAAGATATGGGTGATCCGAAAAATCAGCTAATGAAGCATAATAGTAGGGATTCAAGATCTGATATATTAGGAAATAATAAAGAGACTTCAAAGGAGAAAAATCGCTAGTGAAGCATAGTAGTAGTGATTCAATATCTGATTTATTAGGAAATAATAAAAATACTTTAAAGGAGAATAATATTGGGAGGCTTAGGCCTTTAAAGTTGAAGAATCAGGCTACATGTACTAAAAATGGGCCAAGTCATAAAGAGCATGTGATAGAGAGTGGTATGGAGGTTTTACTGAGAGTAAGGGAGAGATTGGGCTTAACTCAAAAGGAAGGTATTGATGTGGATATTGAAGCTGAAATGCGTGGTGAATTGGTGAATTACAGTTAGACATGCAAAGCGTTTTAGAGGAACGTTCTCAACAAACTTCTAAGGAGATAACTACACATGCATTAACGT
>JBAGKO010000011.1:12067289-12077296 GCA_037177275.1 Acacia concinna | reverse complement strand
AAAAATTTCGTGTCAACATAGAAGAAGAAAATACTAAAGAGAATGGGAGAGATAAGGGGTGGACGCTGTTGGTAAAGATTGGAGAGGAAAGAGGATATGACTAATTAAAGACGTAAAATGTGATAATAGATAGGATTGAAGACGAGTATGGGAAAGTGAGAGAGGTCGAACATTAATGCCAAGAATGAGATGTGGGTTATTTAGTCTAAAAATTATTATAAATAGGGACAATTTTGTCCCAAAATTTTCAATTCCTATATTGTTTTGCCAATACCAGAGTGGGGGTGGTTTTGCATCAATATCACTTTTATGGGATTTGCAATCCTTAGGGATTTCCTATCCTTCATATCAAACAATACAATTTGCTCAATCCTTAACTCAATCCCTATCCCTAGCCCCCAATGCTTCACACCAAACATGGCCTTAAAATATTCTGTTACTTGGTTTTTCCCCTAGAATCTTTAAATCTGTCCCTTGTTTACCATCAATATTGAATAAATAATTTAATCATAAAATATGTCATGTATCATTTGATTATATATCAGTGTATAAGTCAGATAAATTAATCTAGTATAAAATATCAATACTTTGAAGTAGTTTATTTAACTGTTTTAATATCTTAAAAAATCAAATCATATTTTGTATTAAGCAAGGAAATGGTTTTGAATCCTTTTATCGATGCAAAATCCTTTCAGATAAAAAATATAAGTGCAAAAATATCATTTCATAATTACATATACGTATATTTATAATTTTTTTAGATTGAATCATTTTATAAAAAAGCCTCAATTTATTTAAATATTTGTGTTGAATGATAAATATAGGGAGATAAATGAATAAGTTCTATTTGAATCGTTGATTAAAGGTTTTTTTTTTCCTAATATGGGATCGAATGTTATAAAATAGCACCTCCAAAAATTTTCATTCTTAGCTGTTGTCTATATTTGAAGTGCAAAACTCAAAAGTTGGAACTCGTCAAACAAGAGTGTAATCAATAAAAGAATATATGTGCTTTGGAAAAAAACTATTGTTGTTGAAGATCTTATCACAGTAGTTAATTAATTTTTTATTGTCATTTATGCATTCATGAAAAATTTCTTTCTTCATTATGTTGTATATTTTAGTTTTTTGTTTGTGCATTGTTTTTATAAGAAAAAGGTCAAAAACTCTTACCAAATGAATGGGGACTAAGCTCAAGAGACCATTTTTTTAATAAACAAGAAAAGTGGGGGGAGCCCACGTGCTTCCTCCCCAAGCGTTAGATGGCGAAATTCTAAGAGATGATATACTTTTAACTTTTTTCAGCATAATAATGAATAACCACTTTTTATTCATTGGCTTATTACTTTTTTCTATAAAAAATATAAGCTTGTTTGATATGATTTATTTGGATCAAATAAAATCTTATACATAAAATACGAGAAAGACCCATATCACATACTTATTTTTACTCTGTAAATAAAATCTTGTTACTTATAAATAAATTATTCCAAAAAAGCACATAATGGCTTATTACTTTTTTTCATCAAATAAATATATATATATATAGATTTTGTAATTTCCTTTACCACCATTGTTTTGTCTTGTGCATGAGTCATGTCTCTTCCAACTAAAGCATTAAAAAAGGTTTGTTTTCTACATTATATTTATCATTTATCACCAAGAAGCAAAATATGACCCGATTGCAGTCTTCCGTTTTTTTTTGAAAAAAAAAACTATAAACCTTTTTCTTATTGATTGCTACTGGTATTACATTTTTATACAATCGATGAAAAGGGGGGAAAAACTTCAATCACAAACTTGAAAAATTTGTGCAAGACAACTTTCAATTGCATTATTAATCCTTCGCTATCAGTAGTTACTTCATTTCATTTCATTTTCTCCTAGTACTCGCAACATATCTAAATTTATCATAATCAAACACCGAACAATCCACAAATAAACATAGCTTTTATAATTTCACCCACCAGATATTTTTACACCAGGAAGAGAAACAGAGAGAGACCTTTGAAATTAGTGTCTCCAGCAGGTTACAATGGACAAAATCCTTCAACCCCGGGGGAGAAATTTGGCATTAATTAATCCTACCTACATTTACAGTAATGCCTCTCTCAGGCTTCCTACTTCTAATTTCGTAGTCTATCATAGAAACATGAAGATTGATTTAAAGTATTAAAACAGCCCAGAGAAGCAACTGATTAACAGAAAACCAGCTTCATCTGTGGCTGTTTTCTACCCAGAAAGAAGAAACAGAAGAAGAAGGAAAAGTAGTAGAGAGCATGGGTTTCTCCTTTTAATCGAAGTTGAGACTTCATGATCCGAGCAATTTAGTTACAAGAGACTCAAACACATGTTGTTGGCAAGGAATGGTGAGACCACTTTGAGGGCAAAACCCAAACTCTTGAGCTGCTTCATGAAGCAGAGTCTGAAACTCATGGTGTCTCAGAAACGTAATAGGCACAATGTACCTGCTTCTCTTCTCTCCCACGTACACCACAAAATGACCCTTTGGTACGTCCATTGGCAAACCATTTTCTTCTTCCTCCTCCTCCTTCGTCTTCCTTGACCATCTCTTCTCTATTTCCTTCATCCCTGTCCTTTCTGGTCCAACCCTCCTTGTCTTTCTTAATCCCAGTCTCTCTCTGCACATACTTCTCAGCGACGACATGACCTTCAGTTTGAGGATAAGTTACTGTCTCAGAATTACAACTTTAGCTTGGTATTTATGGTCGCTACTCGGTAAGAGTACGGAGCATTTGAGGTAGGGAGGAACAGAGTCACGTGGGGAATGAGATTGTGGGGACTAAGCAAGACTATAAGCCTAGGCCTTAGGGCGTTTAGACTGTAAGAGCCTTCAGCAAAATTAGTGTGGTCCGGTCTATTTTATATCAAGTACAAGTCCACAAGACTACAGGATTAGTCATGTTTGTTATCGCCGTATCAATAACAATATTTTAGGTCAGTTATTTATTATCAATCCAAGTTTTTGGATAAATTATTGTTTAAGATATCGCAATTATTTATTTCCTTGTCTGTTTTCTTTAGTCTTCATATACTCATTTTTACAGGTTTAGTTTACCCTTCTCACTCGCATATTTAATGGTATTATTTGTATATGTTCAAACCTCTTGGTACAATTTCCTGTCATTTTCTTTTGGTTAGATGTAACGCGCAAGTCTTTATTCATTTTGAATTTTATCTTTTCTAGTATAATTACATGTTTTTCTGAACCTTCTCACTTCAACTGCTTTTATTTTATATTTTTGTTATTTCTTTAAAGCACAGTTCTTACTACTATACAGTGTGGGAGGACCACAGACAAGATGGTTGCATGGATATTGCTTTTGTTGGTAGCTACATTTATGATTATATTTGATGTTTATGGTTGCAAATAAATTCTCTAAAGGGTTTATTAAAAAAATAAATTAATTTTCTCAAGTGTACGTACGTTGTGATGTACAGACAGGACGGTGGCATCCGTAGACCGTAGGCAGGCTCTACATGTAAATGTAATTTCAGTCAATACCCTCCAATCCATCCCCACTGTCCGCTGTGCTGTGTCGTTCTTTCTTTTTCCAAAAATACAATTTGGTCCTCTCACCTTCCTTGCTCAAATGCATTCATTAACCAGTCCGTTAGAAAGAAAGTTTTGAAACAGTCTATTCTATACTCTACACAAAAAAAGAGTTCTTATTTGGATTGAAGATAACAGAAGTTCCTTTTCCATCATTAACTATAGTTTACAAGAAGAGTTTTATATCAGCTTATAGAATGTACTTTCTAATTGCTAATTCAAATAGGTACCAAGTTCAATTTCTTTATTTATGTGAATATATTCTATTCTCTGTGTATGTTTGCAAGTTGTACCCTGTTATTCTTCCTTACTTGTATGAGTATAAAAACTGATAAACCTGCAGGGTGACTAATGATGTAAAGGGCGGTAATTTGAAATGCCACATTTGATATGAGTAACTACCAAAAAAAATAATTACCAATGTATTTAATCCGTAACAAGTGAACATGGGATAAATATGCAATGGGTCCTTGCTAAAATAAGTAAATAAAACAAACTCTCATTCTCAAGTAGGGGTGTTCATATTTTTCCCGTCCCGACTTTCCTGTCCCGATTCCAAGCAATTGGGACGGGATTTTTTCATCCCGAAAAAAAAAATTTGGGATTGGGATCGAGATTGGGAATGGGATTTCCTGAATCCAAA
Organism: Acacia concinna; assembly: GCA_037177275.1. NCBI lineage: Eukaryota > Viridiplantae > Streptophyta > Magnoliopsida > Fabales > Fabaceae > Acacia > Acacia concinna. The sequence continues at coordinate 12,073,079 of JBAGKO010000011.1, read as the reverse complement.
ATTTCCCAATTCCGAAATTATTATTATTTTTTACATTATTTAATATTCATTATTATTAATTAATCTATAAATTCATTACTTATCTCACTATTTTAATTCACACTCATAGTTTGCACTCTTTAGTCTCTCATCACAGTCCCAAAAATATATATATTCTTTTATGATTTTCGTATTTTGTAACTTAAACTCACTTTAAATTTCTGTATTGAGAGTTATATGCACTTATACTAGAGTTACATTGTGATTGTGTTGCTTATTTATCAATTCCTTATATAAATTGGAGCAAACATCTTTGCTTTTAAAATACATTTAGCAAAGATTATAAAAAAAAAATACATTCAGCAAAAAAAAAAGAGGGAGGGAATTCGGGAATTCCCGATCCCGTCCCGATCGGGAACGGGAAATCTTCAGGATCGAGATTAGGACTGAAAATCAGTCCCAAACCCTTTTCGGGAATGAGATTTCCCAATTCCGTCCCGTCCCAAGATCACCCCTAATTTAAAGTAACTTTTTTCCTCTACCCAACCATTAATTGACTTTGAAGGCATGCCCTCTAGTTTCTAGCTAATTCTCAATCTCAAGCCCTAACACAACTAAATATTAGTTGGTAAAAAATTTTACCTTTAATATTAATAAATAATTATATGAATATATTAAGAATGAGATAGCAAATTTGTCTAGAGAGAATGATGAGGTTTTTTTGGGGGGGGGGTTTTAAAATTTAAATGACAAAAATATCATTTATTTTATTTTATTTGATGCTTGAGGCCAGGAGATTGGAATTTCCGATTCATCAGAAGCATGAAATAATTACAATGTATAAGATAACTAGACGGGTTACAGTTACAATGTGCCCTTCCATTAGAAAGGGAAATATGAATGAGTTATAAATTTTGAAAATAATTCATCAGAAGCATTTTGGGTCATTGATTTATGAGGAGGGTATTTAACCATATATTTATATAATCCATATCTTACAAAAATCCAACTTGCACTTCGCTTTCTTAAAGTTCCCAGCTCCTCCTCGTCCTTCTAAGTTGGCGTCGGCTTGGTTGCAAAAGTCGGCGTTGATGATGCTACTTCCGCCAAGAACTCGGCCGCGGCATTGGGGATGCCATCTTTGGAGGTGAAGACTTGTCCCGGAGAGTCGTGAGCATGTCGTTGAGTATGTAGAAAAAGCTGTCTTGTGTCATGACAATGGGTTTATCATTAAGAATTCTTGGACTCTCTTGTAATTTTAATAGGCATTTTTGTATCTGAGATTTTAATATGGTGTCATATGCATTTTAAACAAATTAATATGAATATTTTTGCAACCTCCACCCATAATTCTATAACAGTAAAAAATAACATTTTAGTGAGAATAATGATGTTGATGATAACCCTCCTTGACTACTGACATGGGTGCTTTATTTGCTGTTTCAATTGTATCTGAATTTAACTTAAGCATCATAATGGTATGAAATGGACGATTCATCAAATGATCAGTACGCTTGCATTTGGACAAAGCTTTCCTACTTTATGAACTTAAAAATTAATAAATAAACATATATTGTAACAAAAAAAAAAATCAACCTACAAGGGTGAAACATGATGCATCATAAACTTAGCTGGCGGATGTAAATTATGTACGGTTTTGTTCCCTATAATATGTTAGACGTTTTATTAAATTAATATTTTATTTTTTAAATATTGACAATTAATACTAAATTCTTCTTATTTCGCAATAATATCTTATTTATCAAAATCACTAAAAATTAAAAAGAAATCGGGGCCAATTTACATATTAATAGTTAACTTCCTGTTTCAGCTATGCCAATGTTACAAAGGAAAAATCTTGAATATCCTCGGTTTGCTAATTTTGATCTTGTTTAGAGCAAAATACTCCGGGAAATTCATTATCAAGAAATTAATGATTTCATGTTTGAACTGTGGTGTCGCTATGAACAATTCCAAGTGGCCCTGCTTTTTTTAGTTCTGATGTTTTATGCTTTTGCACGTTATTCTCTACTTTCAGTATCAATGAGACTCATTAATTCTGATACGTGACGGTGCATCAGTTGGGCTATCACTAGTTTTTCAATTTATCTGGGTCGACCATTGTTCATTCTCCAGTAATATACACATATGAGGCATCGATTTTTTTTTTTTTTTTAATTTGGCACAAGTGTCCTCCTATTGGATTCAAACATTCAAACCTTAGTTTATTGTATTATGAGAGCCTAGCTCCTTCTAGACCCAATTCCCATTAATGGTATCAATTATTTGTTCATTTTTTAATTTCAACTATTTTTACACGGTCCATTATTCGTCACTTGCATTACTCCCTCAAATTCTTTTTTTTTTTAATACGAGAATACAGAAAAGAAAAACTATTCTATAAGCTTAGAACCAAAAGCAAAAGCACCTAAAATAAGATCAGGCGGGGAATGAAAGAACATTGCTCCATCTGCTATATACAAAGCCTCCTTCGCAAGTCGATCAGCCACGCTATTCAGCTCACTCCTGCACTAGTTCAAAGTCGCGTTGCAATCTTTCTCTAACCATCCTTAAATTAGTATGAGTAATTTTGCCTCTAGGTGATCCTCGCTCCAACCATCATTAATAGTTTAACCAACTCTGAACAATCAGTCTCAATCACAACCTTCCTCCATTGAAGATCCCATGCTCTTTTAAAACCCCATAAAACTGCCTAGAGTTCAGCATGGATAATAGATCCACGACCAATATTAACCATAAAACCTCCCAACACGGCCCCTTCATAGTCCCGTGCCACACCCCCACAACCAGTGAATCTTCCATTCTTAGTACATGCACCATTAACATTAACTTAATCCACCCAGCATAAGGAGGTTTCCAACATTCATGGGACACCTCACCACGACGTGTGTGTTGCAAATACCCATCAGCCCAGGTTAATAAAGAGAGGACCTGCTCATAAATTTAATTTGATCCTCTAGCCTTGGATTCAAACAATCCTGTGTTTCTATACAACCAAATTTTTCTAGCCATGATAGCAAAAGAGGTGCCCCTTTTGGAACCATTTACCATAATCGATTGCGCCAGATTCCACTCTATCCCCCGATCATACTCGACAAAGGAGAAGAGTTGAGGTTTCAGTTGGATAGGTACAAGACGTTCCCAATAGGCTTTAGCAATCTTGTAGTCTCGAATGGCATGTAAAATATCGTCTCAATCACTATTACGTAGACCACAAATGTCAGAAATTTGCAAACCACATTTCGACTTCAGAGAAATTGTCAATAAACGACCTCTAAAACAAAGCCATAAGAATGTCTTGCATCTTTATGAAACTGACAGCTTCCATATACTACGCCACATGTTTCTACCTTGATTAGAGACTTGCCCACTTAGTTGTTTTTAGGAAAATTTAATAGAAAACTCTCTATTAGAAGAACTTCTCCAAATAACACAGTCATCCCTGTTCCTTCTGAGTCGTTGTATAAAACGTCAATATTGTTTAAAATCATGGGGGTATAAATTCAGCAAAACAATTCTAGTTCCAACCCCCTGTTGATGAGAGGTAACCAAACACTTCAACTTCTTTCATTTCCTCTGTGATTTGACAAATACCATAAGAGCTAAGTTGATCACAATTAGGAAGCCAACAATCTTCCCAAAATCTCACTTGATGTCCATTTCCCACTTTCTAACCAATGCCATACATTATTTCTTGCCACACATGTTTTGTACCCTTCCAAGCTTGAGAACCTAAACGTTTGCAATTTATCTTTGGAAGGATATCCTTTCCACATTTACACTTTTCCCTCATAAAACGAACCCATAAGGTATCCCTATGTTTCACCAACCCCCATCACAATTTCATAAAAATGCACTGTTTTGCCATTGAGCACTTCAAAGGCCAAGACCACTGTTATCTTTATGTTTACATACCTCTTCCCACACTACCAAATGTATTTTTTATTCACACCCTGGCTACCCCGTAAGAAACTATGAAACTTATGGTCAATTGCATCACGTACCTAAGGTGGTAAAAGAGTCAACTGCATAAAATAAGCAGGAATAGCAGAGGCAACAGAGGAAATCAGCGTATGATGAGTAGCCATTGACAGAGTTTTACCTTTCCAATTTGCTAGCCTCCCATCCATTTTATCCAAAACATATTGATATTTATGTATAGATACACGTTTATGTAAAACTGGAACACCCAAGTAATGACCCAAGTCTGAGGTATAGGTAAAACCGAAAAAAGAACTTATCTCCTGTTTGCGAACATGATTTACATTTAGTGAAAAGAAAATTTAAGATTTTGAAGCATTTACCTTATCACCAGATGCCAAATAAAAACCATCTAGACAAGCCTTAATTAAGCTCATTTGTTATAAATTTGATTCAGCAAAAAGAATCAAATCATCTGTAAAAGAACAAGTGTGAAATTGTAGTCCCACACTTTTTGAGACAAAAAGGTAGCCAATGGCCTAATCTTACTTCATTTTATATAAGATGGGCAAGTTTTTCCATACCAAGACAAATAAATATGGCAAAATCAGATCTCCTTGGCGCATACCACTATTAGGAGTAAACGTAGACCCCTTGGTTCCATTCGAAGTGATTTTCATTTCTACCATTGATAGGCACTGCTTGATTAAATTAGCAAATTGAGATGGGACACCAATATCCTCAAGACATTTCATTATAAAATCCTAATGGACTTTTTCATAAGCATTCTCCAAATCAATATTTATTGCCATAAAACCTTTTTTCCTTTTCATAGTACGCATGGAATGAATTACCTCTTAGACCAGTATAATATTATCAGAACTCTGCCTACTAAGGAAAAAGCTACACTGATTTAGAGACACCAAAAGAGGCATGATTTGTTTCAATATGTTAGCAAGAACCTGTGTAACAACCTTATAAATCATGTTGCAAAGACTAATAGGCCAAAAATATATGAAAGACTGTGGAATATCCTCTTTAGGAATAAGATAAATTCTTGTACCATTTATGTCTCTTACCATGGAAGGTTCTTTGAACATGTTCTTCACCAACGCAAAGGCTGAGGGACCAACTATGTAATATCTCAATTTTTAATGAATTAATTAAATAATTAATATAGAAACATAATAGGAGTTTAGAGTGTCTAGAGAATTAAATTTTATGTATTTAGTGTTAATAATAATAAAAGAAAAATTGTTTCAAGTAAGTTATATTTTTAAAAAGAATATAATCCAAGTCAAAATTTTCTAGAAAAGGAAATAATAGTATGGTTGAGATTAGACAAATATAGGTTCCTAGATATCTTATGTATACTGAATTTGATAAGGACATATTTAGATTACAATATATTATAGGAAATAATTCAAAGATTTATAAGATCATGATATTAGATTTAAGAATTAGAATTATTAAAGTTACTTATATTATAAGAATAATAAATAAAAAGATTTAGGGTTAAGGGGCAGATTTGGCAAAGAACTATTTCGCCAGGAACACCCAACACAATTAACTATTTTGGGGTGAAAAAATAGCAATGAACAATTTTTTTGGGGCAAAATGGCAAGACCATTAAATACACTCAACGGCCGTTAAGTGTGGGTCTCATTGCCTATTATTTTAATATATTTTTAAAAGGTTAAGATGCAAATTTAACAATTAACTATTTTTTTAGGGCACCAAAGACAATTATTTTTCGTAAGATCATTTAGTCAAATATGAGTATTTATATATAAGCATTTATATTAACGCCTTATTTTATTCTTTTTATAAGATCATTTATAAGATAAATATGAGCGTTTACATTATAAC
>JBAGKO010000011.1:12037972-12055030 GCA_037177275.1 Acacia concinna | reverse complement strand
TAAGGAAATGCGTATATGCATGGTTGGAATGCCCAAAAAACACAATGGAACATTTGAACTGAATGGCCATTCAAATTAAGTTGGTCAGTTGGCTTATTAGAAAAGTAGACGCACGACCCTGGTATAAATAGTTGAACTGCAGCTAGCCACCTTGGGAGTAAGGAATATGACGTCTCCCAATTCCCAAAAACAGTGGTGATGGCTAACTTTTTCACCCTCCATGCTTTTCTGTTGGTCATACTGTATCCAAACATAGACTGCATCCTCTCAATTATTTGTGAGATTTTGACATCTAACTTGCTCGTCACCATTGCCACGATACAAGATGGTATAACATCAGCATCCAACTTTGGATGGTCTTGACTGATTGTCGTGTTCAAGCTTGTGTGGGGCCTATTATATTTTGTTATCTCCCAAAAGTCTTTGTGTTCTTTCTTACAGGCCTTTACCCTCCAATTGCAACTTTGTCGGTAGTGAATACATCGGCATTCTTCATAATTTTTAGAGCAATAAAATACACTAAATGTATGATGCACTCGAACGGAGTACAGCTTGACTACGCATCGTAGAACTTGGATGTTGGTGAATGTCTTTTCAATATACAACTCTTCAATATCACTAAAATTTAGACCTCCTTCTAAATCTCCGAACTCAAGTGACATATTTGGTTATTATGGATTTGTGATAGGAAGCCAATCACACGATCGTTGTGCTCAGGCATTACTTCATCGTCATTGTCACTATCTTTTTCATCATCTTCCTTGCCAACGTTTAAGTACGGATCATATTCATCCTCATCCTCATCATCAATGCGGTCTTCATAAGGAATAGAAGATGTCGATCCATTAATGTTACTCATATTTGGAGGCTCAAATGAGTGGAAATTTTCCATATAATTGGAAAATATGGATCCATGCCCACCCACAATGTTAACCTCATTGCTACTTGATGGTAACGTATTTCCATCAAATCTCATCATTCGTTGCGACTCAACATTGCCTTCATAGGGTAAATCACATGCCTTGGCATACACCTCTGCAAATGTCAAGTGCGTTGAGAATGCTTGAGTGACTTCCCACATTTGAGGCAGATCCATATCTTCTTCCAATATAGATGCCTCGTATTGTAGCGGATTCAAGCATGTAAGACATCTGTATATTAGGTCTGCCACTATTTGATTGGGAGGAAGTTGTAGCTTTAATCCAATGACTAGCTTTAGTTTAGCCAAACTAATATTTCGGTCAACCTTCGTTAGTTTCACGTTATCAGACTCAAAGGTTACACTAGAAGGCCCGTTACTAATTTGTCCATTTGAAAATATATACACCATCTCCTTTGTACCATCTATTATATTTCCTAAATATTTAATGATAAATATTAAGCACGCAAAATTAAATTGACACAAAAGAATCCAACTCCGTATGCAACTTACCTTGTCGACATTGCAAAATAAACACAATGCATGCAACTTACCTTAATTTCAATTCCTTATTTTAGTATCTCATTAATATTTTTATTTTGGATTATTAAATTCGACCCATTTCAATATAGAAATTACTCATTGAGGGGATTCCTTAATCTACCATGGTTATTAAACGAATACTTAAGCGATCATCGTAAATGTTAAACACTCTCTTATAAAATTTTGGAAAAATCCTAGCAAAAAAATTTGAACAATATATATTTATATCTATTTTGTCATGTTCTCTAATAACATCTAATCATGTGTCTTATTTATGAATTATTTATGGTCATTTACTGTAACCCCATATAAAAGAAAGACACATAATGAAGCATAATTTTAGAACTTGATGTAATAAATATAAAGAACTTGATATTGTTATGTCTTAAAATTTTAGTCATATGTTTTCAATAACTAAGTAGTTTTTTTTATTTTTTCCGCATTTGACATAGCATTTTATTATTAAAAAAATTGTTCACGTAAAGTAAATTATATCCAATTCTCAGATTCATTGAACAAGGCACAACAAAGCCTTCGTCTTTACTAATATCTTAAATCAATTTGGTTGTACGTAACATCGTATAATGCTTATTTCTTTAATTAATGGTGTGAATTGTGACTACCTCGCTATCATGTTCTACAAATTATGTGTCCTATATGATGTTCCAATTCAGAAGAAAATTCCACCTAAGTTATTGCTTGTTGGTGCTCAAACTCTCCAAAAAAAAACCCCCACACACACACAATATTTTATCCAAGTTGCAGGACACAAGTTACACAACTAGAATAATCTATCCTTTGTTTCTAAGTGTTTTTCTTTTTTTAGCATGAAATATAAACAAACACTTAAATGAAAAAGTTTCCACGTTTACTAAAATTTCCTTTGTATGAAGTATATGACATTGTACTTATGTGATAATAATAAACTTTAAAAGTTATTTCTAGATATCATAACATAATGTTCATATACTTAAAGAATAGAATTCAAATTATAATATTTAGTCAGTTCTTATAATTGACATGTATCAATATATAATACACAAAAGTACTTATAGTTCAAATAAGAGGCACCAAATTGATCTTTCAGCTTCTTCAATCCAACACTTACCACCTAACAATAAGATAAATAGTCAAATAACTGTTATTAAGAGTAACATAAATATTACCAAACTATACAATTTCAAAATAAAAATTACACAAATAAATTAATCACAGTAGTAATAAGAATAGCCAAATTTCAAACACTAAAGCACGAGCAAGAAAGAACTGGAAACAAGCTAATACAATGTAGTCTAATAATGGAGACTGAAACTCAAACTAAGCCTGAAGAAAGAAATAAATGAGAGATGACCAAAACAGAAACGAAGGAGAGACAAGAGAGTAAAGGAAAGAAGGAAATGAGAGAACAAAAATGAAGGAGAGACGAGAGAGTGAAAGCGCAAGGAAGGAGGAGGAATGATGCTTAATATATAGAAGGGTTGGGGGCTAATGTATGCTCATGGAAAGAAAAAATAAAGATAAGAGCTTATCACAGGTTAGAGAAGGGAAGAGAGAAACGTACATATTCACATGGAAAGAAGAGAACAATGTAGACCACGCATGGGAGATTAACACAGGGAACAACTTCTGCCGCGCTTAGGGGAGGGCACAGAAGGCCTGCACCTGCCCACATGGTGGGCCAATTATTTAAACTCACCTACCACGTGGGTAAGTTCATTGATCTCGCCCATGTGTTGGGCAAGTTTGTGATCTCACCCACAACGTGGGCGAGTTCCACGCATTCTGCCTCTCTCCCCATACTATTTTGAAGAACTTGCACACATGAGTAACGATTTTGGGAACTCGCACACCAAAATAGTGATTTTGCTTGTAGTACCGTGGTAAATATTTAAAAAACTGTAACATTTTTGTATTTTTTACTGTTCATATTCTTTCAATAAAAAAGCCCATTTTCAACACATACCAAATTTTTTTAGTACATATATTTTCCCCTTTTTAGGGATTGTAGGTAGGATAAGGATTTTTACTAAACAACAATGTGAAGTTTCCAATTATTTGGTTCCTTTTATGCTATATGCTTGGTGTTACTGTACGAAATCCTCTCAATATTTGGGGGATATTTTGCAGGAAGTCTAATGTTTACATATTCATTGGTATATGTAATGTAATTCATATTGTTGTTAGTCAAAGGAGTGGAGGTAGAAGTGATGATTTTTTTATTTGTTTTTATCTACAATTGGTCCACATAAAGTTTTTGTATTTACACATAATTTTATAAGGGTATAATATGTAGTCTTTAGGTCTCCCCAGTTCCTCTTAGAGATTAGGGGATGTTCTTTGCTTTGCTTCTTCCTTATACAATCCACAATTGTGTTAGGCTGTTAGGTAGAAGAGTGGGGATAGAATTGTTCTACGGAAGTTGCGTAGTAAAATATTTTTTATTTGATAAAATAATCTAGATGATTTCCTAACACTATTATCCAAAGTTTTAGTTAACCCAATGGTTACTCCCAAGATTGAGGGATATCCTCAAGGAAGATTGTTTTTGCTTATACATTGGTATATGTCATACAATTCATGTTGTTGTCAATCAGAAGAGTGGAGACAGATTGCTCCATGAGAGCTCATTCAATAGGTAACAAAAACTTGACGATTTCTTAATTCTAATGTCTGAAATGGTGTTAATGATTTTGATTTTCCCAAGATTGGGGGGTTTTGCACATAAAATCTTTTACCATGCCTATTCATTGTTATTTACAATTTTACATCATGTATTGATATCCATACCTTTGCCATATGAGCCCCATTTCTTAATAGCAAGGCAAGCATTAACCTTGAAAAATGCATTGCTATATGCCACGTATTGGCAATGTCACCTATTTAGTTTCATATTTTCCAGTCACACACACTGACACCCTTGCTCATGGACTTCTGTTAGGCTCTCTCACGTATTAATTAAGAACAAATCGGTTGCATATATATGAAATTATAAAGGTAATTTTTAATTAAAAATAGATTGGTTCAACTAAGATAATTGGTTGTCTAGCAGTACGTGGTTGGAGGTTATTACATGAACTTTGGTTAGCATTTAATGTTGGAATATTTAAAGCAAGTAATATGTGTTATATGCTAATCTTTAGTACTCAGTTTAAGTTAATACTTTTTCTTTTTTAATTTCAGGTGGACCAAACTCTTTTATTCATACATGAGCTAGATTATTTATGTGGGGATGTTTATATTGTGAGGTTCTTAGTTATTTTGTTGGATTTTGTAAACATATATGCTGTAATTGAACTGATGTAATCTTTGTTTGCATTCATATTCCTTCTGATGATTGCCTTATGTTCGTTTACAATATTAGTTTGTTTTTTTATAAATGAAACAAAAAGTATGTTCTTGGGGATAAAGGATGGAATTGCATGAAGTCAAATAATGGCATTGAACCTATAAATTCCAAGTGTATTGTATTATTTATCTCCAGTGTGGTTACATTTATTTTTTTGGTCTTCAATAAGATACATATATGCAGTTTAGCCACTTTTTTAAAAAATTTGGACAATATTAGGTTATCTATGCACAGGTCATTATGAAGATATTTAGAGCTGGGATCAAATGGAGAATTTCGGAAATAAATCCATGAAAGTAATAGGATGGGTTAGCCTAGGAATTTGTTTTGCGAAGATTTTTTTTCTATAGAGCATTGTTAAGTTGATTCTCACAACCAAATCGCAAGATTTTCATTGTGTTGTTTTTTTTCGTTTTTAAATTATCACGATAGTTTTTAAAGTATGGGAAATATTTTTATATACAAACATATTTTAGTGGATAAATAGATTTAACTTCTCACGAAACAAAATATGTTAAGAAGAAGAAGATAATAATAACGATAACATAGATTCTCCATATATGATGTCAAATATTTAAATTCATTTTTTTATTATTCATCAATTATCCATAAAATATCAGAGTAAATTATAATCATTATCGCCAATAACAAATTATTAATATTAAATATTCAATTGCTTGGGGAAGAAGAACTTAATCATAAGATATGGTCAAAATAAAATATTATTTTAATTATGTATTGAATCTTGAGAAGATGGATTGAAATAGTTGTACATGAAAGTAGTGATGTGTGTAAAAAAATTTTATTTATCATGAAAGCTTAATGTTTTGTCTCTTACAAATAAGGATATGTTGTTGTTGGGATGGTGCATTGAGTTTTTGAAATTTTATTCATTATGAGATATTTGTTTTTTTTTCCCACTTGCCATTATAAGATTCAAGTTAGTACTCCCTTTGTTCCCAGGTATAGTTGATTTTTTTTATATAATCTTAAAAAAAACTAATTTTATTATTTGATCATATCAATGTTGTGTTATATTATATTATATATTAGTTTATAAGTCAAACAATATAGTTTGAAGAAAAAACAATAATTTTTTAATGTATTAAAGTAATGTAATTAACTGTTTTATGATTCTTTAAAAAAAAAAAACCAACTAGACAGAGTATTAGCTAAATATGGGAGATGAACTTGACTATCTTTAAGGTGTAATCCATAGTGAGTGCCAATTAGTAATGAAGATGCCCACAACTCAAGGGGATATTTAGGAGTATTGATGCATCATTCTATTAAGTTTTACCAAGTAACAAATATTGTGAAGATTTTTGTCAATATAGCCATAATTATTTACCATAGAAATAATATTGCAGGAAGAAAATAATAATAAAAAGGAAAACATATTAACATGGAAAAGCTATGGGAATTACATGCTAGGATTTGGGGTTTCTGCTGTCTTCTCTGCTGTTCATCAAATTTGAGGCGCTTCTTGATTATTTTTGTGTGTGGTTGTTTTGATTATTTTATTCTACATAAAATGAATGACATTTTGATATATTATGGACAAAAAACAAATCTATTTTCAATTTATTATGATTTTTTAAAAATTTAAGATTTTTAAAACTCTAAATAAAAAAATAAAAAACTATAAAAATCTTAAATCTTTAAAAAATTATAACAAATTAAAAATAGATATATTTTTTACCTATAATATATTAAGATGTGACTTATTTTATATATAATCTAATGTGTGTGATGGAGGGGAGGGGGGAGGGCGGGTCAAGAATCGTCTTAAATTTTAGGCGTAGCAAAGAGGGCGGCCCAGATCCTGCATGCTGGTTGCCATAAACATGTGACCAGTCGTCTGTCATATAATCCCAAATTAACCGTAGTTTTCGTCTACTACAGAATCAGAATTCACTCCTTCGGACGCACGACTGGCCTCTCCCTATTCCATCTCATTCTCGCCTCTGCCGGATTTAGCAGGTAGCCACACACGGCACTCTTCCTGTAAGTTTTCTTTCCTTTGTTGTGTTCTTTCTCAGCTTCTCTTTGCGCCTCGTTCGTTGAGCTTGTGGCCGTGGGGCTAAGCTTTTGGGGCATTGTTTCTCTGAGTTGCTCTGAAGTATTACTTATTCTTATTATATCTCGCAGTTTATTGGTGTGATTTAAAAGTGGGAGCATTGTTATACGAAAATGAGAGCTTCCCGGCTTCCCATTCCGAGTCGTTATAGTGCACTGGGGATTCAGCATCTTGGTTAGAAAAAATTGTGTGCATTTTGCTTATCGTTCAATACTAACGAACGTTGCGAGGGATTCAAAATGGGAGTCCCGGCTTTTTATCGTTGGTTGGCGGAGAAGTATCCGTTAGTGGTGGTGGACGTGATCGAAGAAGAACCTGTCGTAATCGACGGCGTCGAAATTTACGTGGATACAAGTAAGAAGAACCCTAACGGCATCGAATATGATAACCTCTACCTCGACATGAACAACATAATTCACCCCTGCTTCCACCCCGAAGATCGGGTATGCTCTATTGCCGTAGTTTTATCATTTCGCCACTTCTCTTATATTGTGCTTTGGCCGGGTGCTCGATCACTGCCTCCCAGTTATGCTCGATGTTGCGCGTTGCATGTGACACTTTTTTAATCAGCGATGAATATTAAGTGTAGGCAATTTTACGCTTTTGAGAAAATCTAGATGAAAACATCATGAATCCCAAGGTGGGAATAGGAATGCAACGTTTTAAATGCTTATTTATTTCTAAATTTCGGATCCAGTTTATACATCCATCTTTCTTTCTTTATGCAATAATATTCTTTTGGTTCATGCTTATGATATGTCGTCGCTTATCTTTGCTTTAATTGTCGGTTTCTGATCTTCATTAAAGGTTGTCTGGAGTTAGAATCTTTTTATCTATTTTCAATTAAATTACTACTATTTTAAACCTTGATATTTTGGCTTTTTCTGTTGAAACTACTCTTTTGTTCCGTCACCCTAATGTACATGTTTTCTTATTCTTCATCACATTGTTTTTTCTTGCATTGCAGCGATCCCCAACTACGTATGATGAGGTGTTCCAGTGCATGTTTGACTATATTGACAGGCTATTTGTCATGGTGCGGCCTCGGAAGTTGCTATTTATGGCTATTGGTATGTGTTTGGATTGGTCTTGTTGTTGATAACTATCATGTACATTTGGAATGAATCTTATTGTATCTCACTGTAGATGGTGTTGCCCCACGGGCTAAAATGAACCAACAGCGATCTAGACGGTTCAGAGCAGCAAAAGATGCGGCAGAAGCAGTATGTAACGATAGTTGTTTGCAAGACCTTTCAACTCATTATCATTATTATTTTTATGAAAGGATAACAACAGTGAAAATGTTTATTGGGTAGGATTTGCCCCTACTTATTTATTTTTATGTTTTTGAATCATAGGCTGCTGAAGAAGCAAGGTTGAGAGAGGAATTTAAGAGGGAGGGTAGAAAGCTTCCTCCTAAAGAGGATGTACAAGTTTTTGACTCGAATGTTATTACCCCTGGAACTGATTTTATGGCTGTTTTGTCAATTGCACTTCAGTACTACGTTCATCTTAGGCTGAACAATGACCCTGGTTGGCAAAATATTAAGGTATGAAGCTCATTATAACTTTTTACTTGTCTGGATGCCGGTGTGGGTGTCTTGATTGGGAAGAACTTTAATGCTATAATTCCTTTTATACTTGAAGGTTATTATTTCTGATGCAAATGTTCCTGGTGAAGGGGAGCACAAAATTATGTCATATATTAGGCTTCAGAGAAACCTGAGTGGTTATGATCCGAATACACGGCATTGCCTGTATGGTTTGGTATATCTCTTATATCTTGCTTCAAGTTCTGCTGCTTCTGTACTCCACTCCATGTCTTTGCTTTATTTATTATGCACTCATTCAATCATGTTGTCATTTGTTGTGACATGACAGGATGCAGATTTGATCATGTTGGCTTTAGCTACCCATGAAATTCATTTCTCAGTCCTAAGAGAGGTGTGTGATTGTTGATCTTTACTTTAAACCTTTGAACTCGAGTGGTAGCTCTATGATGGTAGCCATAGAATTTACTGTTTGTGCTTTATCTTTGAAATAGAGTGGTACTTTATGATGATAATCAGAGAATGAATTTTATTGCTGGTTATACTTTGTTGTTTTTCTTATTACATTTTGTGAGTGATTAGACTTGTGGCAAATGGGTTGTTGCAGGTTGTATTTACTCCTGGTCAAGACAAATGCTTCTTATGTGGTCAGATGGGTCATGTGGCTGCAGATTGTGAGGGTAAGGCTAAAAGAAAGTCAGGAGAGTTTGATGAAAAAGGCAGTTCTGTTGTGGCTAAAAAGCCCTTCCAGGTAGATTTTATCGAGTTAAACTTCAAAAATTTTGTCATGTTTTCTTATGTGCGAAATGGTAGTCTAGATTATTCAGTCCTTGACTTTTACGTATCTTATTTCTCATTCAGTTTCTAAACATTTGGACTCTGAGGGAATACCTGGAATATGAGATGAGAATACCAAATCTTCCATTTCAGATTGATTTTGAACGCATTGTGGATGATTTTATCTTCATGTGTTTCTTTGTGGGAAATGATTTTCTACCACATATGCCTACACTAGAGATTCGTGAGGTATGATTTACTCTAGACCTTGTTGCATTCAATTGGCTATTCATACGTTAAGTCTGATATTCTAAACATGGATTTGATCTGAATTGTCACACGGACCTGAGATTTCCAGTTCTCTTTTTACTGCCTATTCATGCAGAAATATAGCATCCCGTGAATTTTACTTCATGGTCACTTTGGCCTGGATTCATATTTAGATCTTAGGTTTAATGTGTCCAGCTAACGTGTCTTTCCTGTTACAAACAACAGTCTGGAGAGTGTGATCATAGGTTCTGAACCCAGTGGTTTTGTTCAGATGTTAAAGGGTCTCATAATCATTGAATAAGTTGACAGTGAGCTTTGGGCTTTCCTTTTTTAGAAAAAGAAGGCCATAATGTTTTAGAGATTTTTTAATTGTTGTGTTTGATGTCGTTATTAATATTTTGATTAGAACATGACAATGTTTATGGTGTTAGATAATTGCAGCTGGATATGATGCTTTGGTTCTCTATTTTTATATGTTTTTTGGGTTTCTGTCTTATGTATTTCTCTAGGGTGCAGTCAACTTGCTGATGGCAGTATACAAGAAAGAATTGAGGGCACTGGGGGGCTATTTAACTGATGGAAGCAATGTATGTAATGTTAATTTGGGTTAGACATATGTAGTGTTCTGCTCTGCACATTTCATATAATTAGTGTTTGTTTATAATTTGTCTTGTTCTCCTCCTGCATTTTTTTTCCAGCCATGCTTAAGGAGGGTGGAACATTTTATTCAGGCTGTAGGATCTTACGAAGATAGAATATTCCAGAAAAGAGCTAGGTTGCATCAGGTCTGTTTTCATCAGCTTTTGTTGTTTAGTGACGTGCATAGCTGAGAAGGTGGCACTAAATATTTCCATTATTTATCAGGAGTGCTGTATTTTACTCATTTCAGGCCTCTTTGATAGTTTTGTTGAGGCACTGACACTTGTATTTTTCACCTGTATCATGTATTGGACTTGTGTCTGACACCAGTTCTGCCATAGTGCCATGACATGTTCCCAGCATTGGACATGGTTATAGATGCATCAAAATAATTTTTTGGTTCATGTTCTTGCTCAATATAGCTCAAACTTAACCCCGTCACCCACCCAAAAAAAAAAAAGACACTAGAAATCCATTATTTTATTTTTTTGGGCCAAACTATATTCTGATACAATGTCCTTAACATATATGATAGTGTTACTTGTGTTTTGATTTAGATGGACACAAATTTAAAGTTTGAGATATTAGGATAGAGTAGTGTGCATGTATGCTTTGTTGTGTTTATACATTTTTATGTATGATGTGTTGATGAGTCCGTATTTTATGCCCCTATAGGGTATTGTCAATAATGATTAGGGTTGTTCAAACCCCGGGACTGGGACTGGGATTTGCTACTCCTGGTCCCAGTCCTGGGTAGGGACCGGGATTAGGAAGTTAGGATCCATTTGATTTCACTTCTAAAACCTAAGTTTGCGTAAGCCGAGACAAAACTCCTCTCACATACTTATCTCGTAAAGTGTAAAAGTTATTCTTAAAAGCTAATCCAAACGAACCCTTAATCCAGGTCCCAGTTCTTTTTTTATATAATTATATTAAATAAATTCTTCATATTTTATTATTAAAAATAATCATTTAACAACTAATAAGACTATAATAATTACATAAATTGATCTAGAGTTCAGAAATTATGTTTATTATTATTATTTTCATCTTCATTATTATTTTTATACAATATATAGTTAAACTTAGTATCACAATATATGCTGTTTAATTCCAACTAAAGTTGCTATACATATATTTTGAAAAGATAACTTAATTAATAGGGGTAAAAATACACAAATAAAAGGGTCATTTTAATTTATAAGATAAAAAAAAACTGGGACCGGGATCATCCTGGGATCCGGGTGGTCTCAACCAGGATTTTTTGAACATCTCTAATAATGATTATCAAATGATTTTTTTTATCCAGTCTTTAATTTGTAATGTGAGATTGCGACTTCATGATGAAGAATGGGAAAAGAATATTAGAGGAGATATTAGGAATTATTTATAAATTAGGGATTAAGGATAAATATAGCAACTAGAAACCATCTTATTGGTGAATTATTTTTCCTTTTAATTTGGTTGCCCTTTTGTCATACGTTTATTATTTTAGTTTACTTCTCTAATGAGGATTAATCTCTTGGACCTATATAAAGCCTTCAATTATATGGAGTTCGGTATTGTTTTTTTTTTTTTTTTTTTTGAATTGATCATTAGTACAGGTTCTCTTCGCATGTTGACCATCTTCTCATAATATATTTTTTACTAGTTCATAGGACCGGACATTTTTTCCTCAAGTATATATGGACACTTTAGCTGTAGTTATACTAGAAGTGGGATGCTGAATCCATTTCTTATTTCCTTTTATCTTCAGCGGCAAGTGGAAAGAATTAAACGTGACAAGGCCGGTGCGAGAAGGGGTGATGATGCTGCACCTCAAGTTATTCCAGATTCTCTCGTTCCAGTTTCACGGTTCCATGGTTCTCGTCTTGTTTCAGCCCCAGCACCTCCATATCGACAATCTGGTCTGAGTCATGAATCAAATGGCTTAAAATCAGCTAGAAACCATGTTGAACATGTCACAATGGGATTTTCAAATATTGAAATAGGCAAGTCTTCTAGGAGCAATAAAGAGGCCTCAGGGCGGCCTCACAAAGTTGCTAGGTTATCTTCAGGAGCAACTATTGGTGCTGCTATTGTTGAAGCTGAGAGTAGTATTGAAATAGATGTATGTTTTCCTGCTTCAGGCGAGGCATTTTAATGTTGTCCTGACTCTGTCAACCATTCCGTAGAACTAGTGCTCAGGCTAACCTGTGATTGGGTATGAGCCTGATGAGGATTTATCAATGTTTTTAAATATATTGTTAGAGCATTTTGGTTTTGTTTTCAAAATTATTTGCTTTCATAGTATTGTTATGATCTTGTGATTTCATCTCTCCTTTGTTGTTGAGTTGACTCTCTTTGGTTCAGGTTCATGATAACAAAGATGAATTGAAAGCTAAACTTAAGGAGAGGCTGCGTGAGAAATCTGATGTATTCAACTCAGCTAATCCAGAAGAGGACAAGGTCTGAAGTTTTGAATTCATTTAGTTTTATATTTTGGTTGTCCTGATGCATTAGACTTCTCGGTTTACATTTTAAATATGGAGTTGTCCATGCACAGATAATCCTGCAAAAGTATATCACGAACCCATAGTCATGGAGCAATCAGTTACCTATAGTCGAAACTCATGTTGGTGCTGTATTATTTATTTTTAAACAGATGAAGTTTTGTACTTCTATTTGAATCTCTTTTATAATCATGTTTCCAACAAGTTAATTTGCCAGTGGGAAAACAATCGTAGGCAAACTTGTTTTCAATTGGTGTAATTATTTATCCAGCTATTGGGTTAATATTTACTTGCAGAGGTTGTTCTGTGCTGTTAAAGTGATGGCATGTTTTCCTAATTGGTCGAATGATATAATCCCTTTTTAATGGGAAATTTTGCACTTGATCTAGGGATGCCTTGAAAACTCAGTGAAACATACAAATGTTGAATTTAACAGTCTAACGATGGCTTTTTGTAGTCTTTTTGCACTTGTTCGTCATGCTTTTCTTGGAAATAGTTTATTGCTTTGAGAAGCGTGACATTGGTGCTACTGCAATGTTTCTGTCATTCTTTATATATTGCAGACATTTTTATTTCCGCATAGTTATTTTGATTTAATTTCACTTTATTTGCTGTAATATGGTATCACTTCTTGTTTTAACAGATTAAGTTGGGAGAATCTGGCTGGAAAGAGAGGTATTATGAGGAAAAGTTTTCTGCTAAAACACCTGAGGAAGTTGAGTTAATACGGAAAGATGTTGTAAGTAAATGACTTGAATTGTTGCTAATTTTGATTCACGTGGGATCTATCTGTCATTGTACCTCTGGTGTTTAGGTCTTGAAATACACAGAAGGGCTATGTTGGGTTATGCACTATTATTATGAAGGGGTTTGTTCTTGGCAATGGTAAGCTCCTCTTAAAGTACCTCTAAAGTGATTTGCTGAGCCTAGCACTGAGAAGGCTTTCTATTTGTAATTTCTTTTCCCAATCCTTACTTCTTGGATCGTGGTAAGAAGTAACTTCATAAAAAAAAACGAGAAAAAAATGGCCTTAAATAGGTTAAGCCTTGGGATGAATTCCCCCCTCCCCTGTTAAACCCTTGATGATATCAGCCACACTTTAGGTCAATGTTATAAGAACTACTTTGAAGTTACTGGTTTAAATCCATGTTTTAGTTTCAACAAATAGATATGAACTGTAGTGGATCGAAGGCCTGATGTATAAATTATGTGCCGTTTTATATTGCCTTACATGTGAAGCTTATGTTTTCTGGGTTTGGTTTACACCAACAAGGGCTAATAGGTTTTCTTTTTCCCTTTTGTCATGGGTGTTTATGAATCAGGTTTTATCCTTATCACTATGCTCCATTTGCATCTGATCTGAAGGGCCTTGGTGAACTTAATATAAATTTTGAGCTGGGAACTCCGTTCAAACCGTTTGACCAGCTTCTAGGGGTTTTTCCTGCGGCAAGGTTTTCTCACTATGCATTTTTGTTCTGATTATGTTGGTATGGTCAAGTCCATTATATAATATTAATTATGACTTGTCTGCAGCTCTCATGCTCTTCCTCAGCCATATAAAAAATTGATGACTGATCCAAACTCGCCAATTATTGATTTTTATCCGAGTGGTATGTTGTTTATTTTGTAAATGGAAGTTTAGTATGGGTTACCCTTGTTGCTCTTCTTTCTTACATTGTTGCTTTGTCAGACTTTGAAGTGGACATGAATGCCAAACGCTATGCTTGGCAGGTGTGTAGCAAAACCTTGGTTTTAGTCTATTCTACAAATGAAGTTAAGTTTGTTAGGTATTGATAAAATGATTTTTAGACCCTTAAATGCTTGACTTGATGTGGTCCTAGACATTGCATGGGATCCTATATAATTACGTGGTCAGGAGTCTGAGCTCTGTTACACCCTCCTCACTTTTCTTGGTTAAAAGATATGTTTTCTGACACAAGGTACGGTGCATATGTGCTGTCTCCACGGCGAGTTCAAAGTGCTATTGTTAGAGGAGGCAGTAAAAATATTAACAAAACCAATTGTGGAGTTTCATTTTATAGAGTTGGCTTTAGAGTTGAAGTGATCATTGATTGAGATTATTCTAACATCTTGTGGAGTCATGAACATTGCTATTGCTTTCCTGTGTAGGGTGTTGCAAAATTGCCTTTTATCGATGAAGCACGTCTTCTGACAGAAGTTGGGAAAATTGAACATCTGTTGTCGGTATAGCATGGTTTTCTATTCTATCTAAGATGTATATGTTTATTTGATTTACCTTTCTTGAGCAGCTCTTTTTATTTGCTGATTTTAATTTATATCTATTTATGTTGTGCTACATCATGCAAAAAAGGCAGAGGAAACCCGACGGAACAGTGTTATGTTTGAATTGCTTTTTGTCAATTCTTGTCATCCTCTCTCGGTATGCATAAGTACACTTGACAGCAAATGTAGAAATATGTCCGACAAAGAGCTTGTTGAGGTTAAGGAACCAATCAATCCTAAAGAGAGGTTGGTAATGCTTGGCAATTTGCTAGTGAAGAATTTATTATTTGAGGGATGATGTAAACGCATTATCTTTTTATGATTGTCCTGAATTTTTTGTTAGGAAGTTGAGGCTTCTGATCAACAATCTGTTAGGGACCAAGACACAAAAGCATATAAGACAATACTAAATTGAAATTAATCACCAAATACTCCCTCCTCAAGAACAGAAGAAGGTTACTACTGCAGATATAACACGGACAACACACACAAAGATAAAAGACAGCACAACCACTCTCACTAATATAATGAAATACAGTAATTTAGAATGATGAAGAAAGCTGATATCTTCCTCAACCCTCTACTGGCTTTCAAGAGGCCAGGCTCTCCTCACTTCTCACTAAAGTCTCAATAAACAATTCTCTCCCCTCTCGTCAAGACACAACAATGGCTAAATAAGCGCCGAAAAGCAACTCCCACCATCTGCATGACTCCTATCACTGCCTCAGTCACCCTATAATAGCCTAGTTTTCTATTTCTTTCTCCAAAAGAGTGGGTCAAAGTTCTGCCATCAAAAAGTATCTTTTCCCTTTTTATGTATTTTCCTAAGTCTGCAAAGGGGGCCTAACACAATCCAAGTTTGAATTTCAGTTTTTATATTGTGATGTGACAAAACATAAAATGATCAAGCTCAAATCATGTATAATTTTCTTTTTCAATTTTTTTTCATTAACAAACTTGGACTTTTGACGAGTCATTAAACACTAAACCAAGTCTTTTATGACATATTTGGTAAATACTTCCCTTTAATAAGTCATAAAACATATGATTTGTCTTTTTGGATAATAATCACTTTAAACACAAGCTGGGACTATCAGTAATATATTCTATTAGGCAAGTAGATCTCCCAGATCTTTTTGACATGTCAAATATGTGATGCTAATACATAGTAGTAACATGGGTTGATTTAGTTACAGATGTGTTTTGGTGATGGAGTAAGTGTTGAGTGAATGAGATTATTGTTTCCAGACAAAAATATTTACTTAGTCGAGTCATGATAGTGTGTAGTAATTATAGAATTATTATTATTATTAATTGGTACATGTTAGCTGAGAGAGATAGGGATGTTGTTTGACTTTTCAAAGTGTACAGTAGTTATAGGCATAGGAGTTGGAGTTGTTACAACTGATTTCTCCCTTTTGTACTCTATATATCTGCATTTTCAGCGTGAATAAGATCATCCGATTAATATTCCAAAAGTCCACATAGTATTAGAGCAGGGGGAGTGAATCCGACGGTACTGCGAGTGGGAGTTGATCGAAAGTGTCCACCATGGATGCTTCTCGTTTTGGCGCTCTGCAATAGTCACAGTCATCTAGTGTTGGGAGTCCCCACGGGTTGACTCCAGGCGCCGAAAACCCCTCTTCCTCGATTGTCACCGAGAAACTCACTCTGGATAATTATCATGATTGGGCCCAAGCTATCAAGCTTGCCATTAGTGGCCGTGGCAAGCTATCCTACCTCACCGACGCTATCACACGTCCTAATGATACAGGGTCCCCAGCTTTTGCGCAATGGGAGACCAACAACTCCTTGGTCAGTTCTTGGTTGATCAACGCTATGACACCAACAATCAAGTGGGGTTTATGTATCTACTTACTGCAAAGGCCATTTGGGATGCCGTTCGTGAATCGTATGTTGACACCAAAGATCTTTCCTCACTATTTGATCTTCGTCGTCAGCTGTGGAAGTCTTCTCAAGGCACCCATAGAATTTTCGAGTACTGGTTTGAACTTCTCGGCCTTTGGCAAGATGAAGATCTGCTGGTTGATAACGAGTGTTCCACCCCTGCCGAGATTAGCAGGTACAATTGTCATCTGAATATTGATCAAGTCATGCTCTTTCTTGCTGGACTCAAGCCTGAGTTCGATGATGCCCGTGCTCATGTTCTTAGCCATTCCACCCTTCCTCCAGTACGT
>JBAGKO010000011.1:11972017-11996613 GCA_037177275.1 Acacia concinna | reverse complement strand
AGGCCTTTGTTCCTTGAAAGATCTGCTTGCATCTACTGGTCCAAATAGTCCAGCATACCATACTGAAGACCTGATTCTATGTAAACTGGTGATATCTTCCTTTGCTTAGATTGTGGTTAACATTCCAAATAAGCCATTTCTACACATCACCAGAGAAAAAACTATTGAAAATATTCAAACTTGTCTTCAGAAAGTGGAGCCTAGCTTTAGTGTGATATACTAATATACTACGTAGACGTATGAGTTTCGTGTAAAGAGTGGCATTTTCAGTCGAAAACACAATCATTTGAGGGACCCGGTCTCAAAAATACTAATCAATCCCTTAATATTTCATATCTCCAAATGGCCATTCTTTTATTCTTTCATCCTAAATCCAATCAACGACTATGTATCTTTTGCTCACAATTGATTGACTTAGCCGAATTAGATTTTAGGTGCCTGCATGGGACCAGGATACAGGCTAATCTCACTTCTTAGCTTTATAAAATGAATTAACTTTACTAAATTTACACCGTACAGCAGCACCCCGAGCAACACGTGCCCAGAGTTTTAACGGTGATTGATAAGAGAGGCGCACCCCATGCTCGTGCACCTTCTCCGCACGCAATAATCCCCTCTCGCTTGGCTATTTACAAGAGGCGAGTTTTAGCGAGGGATCAACTAAACGAAACAAATCAATCCGATTGCTAAAGCAGAGCAGCATTTTAAACGGCTCAGTCCACTGTAGTCTCGCCGACAACGTAACGGCTCTTCGGTGGTATTTCGGCGCCGCCGATCTACCGGATTTTTGTTCTCTTATCCGCGCTTCCCCTTCATTTCTCTTTTCAGATTTGTAGTTTACACTATACTTCGCCTGTTCCTCTTTCTCATTTGAAAAGAAACTGTTAAGCGGTATTGCTTATTTCTCACTCTTCTCCCGCATTCTATTCCATTCTCTACTTTCTTTCAGTGCGTAATCGGCTTATTGCTTCAGATTGTTTTGTGTCGTGGTTTGTAGCGGTTGATCTTTGATATAGGTCTTTATATAGTATTGACATTGTTTTCGCCCTAGTTCTCCGGATCATTGATATCCGATTTTGTATTGCTAAACACTATAATTTTTGTCTTCTAGTTAATAGCAGATATGTTGAGTTGGAGATTATTGTTTATCAGGTCATAAATAAGTGCACTGATTTCATGAACAATTTTTATATTTCCCCTTTTTTTCCCGTGTTCTGAAAAATCTATGGTTGGTTGCTGTCGAAGTCTCTGGGAAAATCAATCAACTATGAATCATGAAGAACAATAGGATGTAGGATATCATCGTCCATGTAATTTAAATTTCTTTCATCACGAAGCTTAGTTGAATTTACTTTCTATCTGCATTAGCAAGAGAGACTTTAGGATTTCTATTTTTTACTGTTCCACGCTTCCTCGTTGATAATCATTGCCTATGGAGCCTTATATTATTGGAATGTCCTCCTGTTTCCTGCTTGTGCCTGTGATTTTGTGCTCTTCCTTTCTATGAAAATGGAGAAATTATTCATAAGAATCTACCAAAATGTTTTACATTTGCTCAATCAAATCCTTGACATGTTTTCTCATATTTTATAGAGCTAAATTTGCTATACGTGAGATTAGTAGTTATATCATTACAGTTTCGCTTGTTTGGCTTAACAGATTTTCTTTTTGTATGCCAGGGATACAAAATGATAGGATCCTTTCTTACAAGGGTGCTTGTGTATGCTTTATACCATCCTAGTCTGTCATCTTAAATAATGCTACAGGTTCAATTTGTAGAAATTAACTTTTGTCTTTTGCTGTGTTTGCAGGATGATTTTTGGCTATGCTTATCCAGCATATGAATGCTACAAAACCGTTGAAAAGAATAAGCCAGAAATTGAACAACTTCGTTTCTGGTGCCAGTATTGGTAAGATATAAATAGGTCATATATATCCTACCTATAAGTTTGTTAAAACAAAATCAGTGATAAACGCCGACTTTTATTCCCTTGTTGGCTGCAGGATATTGGTGGCTGTCTTGACAGTATGTGAGAGAATCGGTGATGCTTTTATATCATGGTAAAGGACTCTATCTTATGTATGGGGAGTAAATACTATATGGTTTTATTTTTATCCCAAATGAAAGTATTCATGGTTTTACTTCTTACTTTTTGGTTTGTTTTTCTATGTAAAGGATTCCAATGTACAGTGAAGCTAAGTTGGCTTTCGTTATATATCTGTGGTATCCTAAAACAATGGTATGGGCATATTACTGTGATTGTGGTGCAGTCTGATATTTTTCTTTTGCTTTTCTTAATATGATTGTTTAATAACATACCTGCTGCAGGGAACAACATATGTGTATGATTCCTTCTTTAGACCATATGTTGCAAAACACGAGACTGAAATTGATCGCAGCTTGTTGGAACTAAGGACCAGGGCTGGAGATATTGTAGTTTTATACTGGCAAAGAGCTGCCAGTTATGGACAAACTAGAATATATGACATCTTGCAGTATATTGCTGCACAATCAACACCAGTGCCTCGCTCTGTGCAGGTACTTCATTATAAATATTCTTGGGTTTGTAAGATATCACTTACAATTTGTAGCCTAGCAGTGTTAGATTTTCACTGTATTAGAATAAAATAGAACTGCTAGCAGATATTTTCTGATATTCAGACTGGATTTTTCTGCCTTTTCTTCCCTCTCCTGGGGTTCTTTACCAGGTTGTTTTGTATGTGTGTGAAAGTACTTGCCAATGGATTTGCTGCATTTAGTCAGGTCAACCTACATGCATATCAGAACATACCTGCTCCACAATTAATGTAGCACGAAGATATATTTTGCGTAACAAAAGGAAACTTGTAGCTTACCCAGTTATGGCTTGATATATATATATATATATTTTTAGACAAAAGGGGAAAACTTAAGATGACTATTTTTCTCAGTATATTGTTGAAGATACAGCTATAAAATGATTTCAATGTGTCCTGATGTAAATTATTTGAAAGCAACTATGTCAAAAGAAAAAATTTGGTATATGGTCGGTATTCTTTTGTCCTCTGCAAGCTGAAGCACGGATTTCATTTCATGTTAATATGTTCTTTAATATTTTTGTAGATTAACATTTCTTCATTCTGAGCGGAAATTTCCCTGCTTCTTTGCTGGATTATTTTCTGTCATCCAAGTTCATATATTTTGGTTCATGTTAATATTTTCTTTAACATTTTTGTAGATTAACATTTCTTCAGTCTAAGCGGAAATTTCCCTGCTTCTTTGCTGCATCATTTTCTAT
Organism: Acacia concinna; assembly: GCA_037177275.1. NCBI lineage: Eukaryota > Viridiplantae > Streptophyta > Magnoliopsida > Fabales > Fabaceae > Acacia > Acacia concinna. Next base: position 11,993,335 of record JBAGKO010000011.1, on the reverse strand, counting down.
CATCCAAGTTCATATATTTTGGTTTATGCTTATTCTCGCAAAATAAACTCTTTTGAATTACAGCAACGACCAGGTGCTAGGGTCCGTCAAGCTGCATCTTCTAATCGCCAACCAGCTGCTGCAACAGAACCAAAAATTGAGGAGCCACCATCTCCTGCCTCTAGCACATCCTCAAGTCAGCATCAGAAGGACGTTGTTGAGGAATTGAGTTCATCCCAAGTGCCCAAAGCAGCTTCGCCCGTTCCTGAATTAAGTACTCAGAAGTCCAATCCTTCACCTGAGACGACCAGCCAATCTGCCCCAGCAGAGGCAGAAGAACCAATGCAGACTGAAGAGGCTCCGACTTCATCCAGTACAGCCAATGAAAATGAGAACCCTCCTCCAAAAGAGACAGTCATGGAAGAGAGCATAAAGGCTACTAGAGCAAGGCTAAGGAAAAATCGATCAGGTAACCGTTAGGTTGTCAAATATTTGCAATTTCTAGCATGGTAGGTGGACAATGGTGGGCATTGGATTGTTGCAAAACCTTCATGTAAATCGGTCTTTAGATTTCAATTCCATTTGTTGCTTTATTTTTTGATTGTCTCAGCATGGAAGAGAGGGGTTATTTGGTGGTAGCTTGCTTCCGCCTTAAATGGACTCAAATTTCGAACGGTTATTTCTATGGGCTTACTTGTATAGTTGGCGTCAATTGTTGAGTAGATTAGTGTCCCCCTCCCTTCATGAAGGTGGCAACTCTCTATTACCCTCTCATTTTGACGAGACATTTGGTTCCGGTGTTTCTTCCTACACGTATTCGAAGGGTGAGCTGGTATAAAAACTAGTGTGCTAGAGACGTCAGGTTCTATTCTTAAACGTACATGTCATGATTTTTAAAATTGTGCATTACCTCTATGTAGGAATTTTATAACTAATAAAGATATTAGTTAAATTTAATTATTCATAAAACGTGTTAAGTTCTCCTAAAACATCTTACTATCTTGTGATGATAAGCCTTTTAGTATGTTTATTAGGGATGTTTTCTTAAAAAAATTAGGGAAAATTTCATTTAAATACCACTTGAATTTTCAAAACTCTAAAAGGTCTGTTAGAATATCAAAAATCTAAGGAAGGAATTTGAGTTTTTAAATTTCGGATGATAACAATAATATGATTTTCGCTATAAGAGTAATGAAATTCGTTATAATTTTCTTATATCTGTTTTTCTCTCTCTTTCTGTCCCTATTCATCTGACACTGACGCATAATGACAGAGGAAAGAGAAATATGCCCATGATAGAAGAGAGAGGGGATTTTTGCTATAAGAGTAATGGAAGTTGCCAGTTTCTGAAGTATTTTTCATTTTAGCAAAGTTGGAAAACAAAGGAGAGGGGATTTTTCTTTATAAGAGTAACGATATTACCTATAAAAGTAATGGAATTCGCTAGTGTCTGTACCACTTTTCCCTTCGGAAACATAAAAAAACCCAATTTGGTCCACTTTTTCCTTCAGAAACATAAAAAAACCCAATTTAGTCCATGGTACCTTAGTGTCTTTTAGAAATACTAATAGATCTTTTTGGGTTTTGAAAATTTAAGTGATATTTAAGTGTCATTTTTCTAAAAAATTACATTTCTAAATAACAAAGTGAATTGAAGACTAAGATTGGAATTTTTGGTCTTGGTAGATTTGAAGATGGAGAATCATTTTCTATGAAAGGTGAAACTATAAGACATCTAATTGCTTCAAATAAAACCTCCGCACGTGTTAGTGCACGTTAATTTATTTGTTCTATTAATCATCGTTTGAAAAATTCATTTTTAAAATACACTTTAATTTAAAATATTTAGTTTATCCGGCCCACAATGAAGCATCATTTGCGGGATTCTGCTGGTTTCTATTGTTGTGAAATGATGGAGGAGCGGGATTAAAGAAAAAGGAGGTGGCATGTCCCTCCCGTTTCACCTACCGAAGTAAAATGCAGATCCACGTAATAGTTCCTCAACAACTTTGGGTCTTAACTCTCGAGTCTGACTTTGAAATTGAAAAAGTTAGTTGCTGAAGATGCACTAATATACTTTCGACCAAAAAACAAACAAAAGATGCACTAATTTACGAACAAGTCCAAAATCTTGGGTTTCATTTTACGCGAGTATCATACAATCAAATAACGTCAGTCTTTCAAGTCAGTCTCATTGGGCAGAAACTAGAGAAATATGGGCGTGGAAAATTTTCTACCCTTAAAAGATCTTCGCGGAAATTCACTCCAGTAATCTGATTCAGGTACCTGCAGGATTTTGACTTCTTGAATTGCTACCGAATTGCCACGTACAATGAGTCTGTCCTTGAGATCCGAAACAACTGAATCTCGTTATAATTTAGTTTGGTGAAAGAAAAACTGTGACACATCGCAAGAAATTTGTATCCTATCTATTCAAAGTATTTTCATATTCAAATTATACTTATCAGTTCAACAGATCCGATCTCGTATAGATTGAATTTTTCTATGAACTTGATAAAAAACACAGAAAAAAGAATGAAGAAGAGAATCCAAAGTTTAAATGCAGTGAAATAGTTTATTTACTACTGAAGTTCCAAAATCCAGCAATCTGCACAACCTCAACCCTCATTGGCGTTTCGTTGGTGTGGAAATTAGTGTTGATTACAATTATGGTAGACATCGGCAACTAACACTAGCTCATCTCATTCACTGCACTTGAAGCCACAATCTGGACTGTCATAAAGATGATATAATTTACACTTTTGTGGCTTCCTTTATCTTTTTTGGCTTATATCTTGATCTGCCTATGTACATTGCCAATGTCCTCCTTCATCTGCAGTACCTAACAGCCTGTCTCATTTACCTATTGATGGGAAGCTGGGTATTTGCGTAAATGCACCAACCCCATTCGAGTAATCGTCTTGAAAAACCTCATCTATGTGAACTAATTCCTCATTCGCTGCAGGGAAAAAAATCAGTTTACAGAGCCATGCATTGATAACAAGTTCATATGTTGAAGACTTGATTTAAAGGTGTAGCTTACCCCACAGATCCGTTAGAGTTACTCCATGATCGGATTGGAGCCAGTAGTCATCTTCTATCTGCAATATAATCTCAGAATGATCCACAAAAATTTCCTGTGCTTATTTGCCAATTAATCAATCAAAATCATAAATGCATACATCAAAATCCATTGGTGTTATTTTCTGAATGCCAGGTTGCTCAGAATCCACCAAGCTAAAACTTTGAGAAGGATTTTTCTGGGCATATTGACTTTCTAAACGTAATTCCACACCCTTCAATCCACACTGGTCACCGTTCTGTAAAGGATCTACTAAAGTAGCCTGGTTGACGCTAACATCCTCACAATTGGCATTGTGTTTGCTTCAAGAATAAAGAGATCAGTCACTAAAAAGAACAGAAACAAGGAAACAAATAGGGATAATATAATTCTTAGTTCCTAAACTTTCTCTCAATAATCGATCACAACAAAATTCTTGCAAGTTTACTGAGCTAAGGAATTATAGAGATTGAGTTATTTTCAGTTAAGAAACTATAAGGACTAAGTTGTTTTGAATCAAAGCTCAAAGACTAACTATTCATTGTGAAAGAAGTTCAAAGACCAAAAGTTATATTTTTCCAAATAAAAAACACCTCAAAGTCAATAACATACACAAAACTTATTAATAAAAACATAGTAAAATAGAGAAGCATCTCTAGGCTGAAAGTCTCGGAAGAAAACCACCTCAAGAGATACAAATCTATTGGTCCAGTGGTGCTTCTAACGATCATTTTATACTGCCTTTGCCGAAAATCATTATCCTGTTCATTAAGTCAAGCCATTAAACACTTTTGCACCAAAAAAATTTAAAACACCCATCATTTCTGCCCACCTCATCAGGATCAGGAATTTCAATGAAACTAGCTTGGGGCGCCTTGATGGCAATGAGTGTTTGATCCTGAGAAAATAGTGAAAAACAGAATGCAAGTTATTGAATGGATACTATAGTTATATTTTATTAAGGGAAGAACTAGATAACAACAGAAAATTTACCTGGAAGCATGGAAGGCTAAGAATATCTTCCTCAGTCAAAAAAAGGTATCTGTAGATCAATAAAGCTCATTATCAAAGGAGGATACAGCCTCAATCATTAAAAAGTTGTCATAACTTCATACTTTTGATAGTTTTCTTTTTCCTCCAAAGTTCTTAGGAGCTCTTGCTTTTTCCTGAGGAATACACATATCAATTAAAAAATCAATTATTAAAAAAAAGATAGGCCAAACATCAGGAAATTTATTAATAATAAAACATTTGCTTACCTTATGGTATCATCAAGTTGGCATTCCTCAGAATATAGACCCTCAACTTCAGACTGTAGTGAACCAAATGATTGTCAGGGAACTGAACCAAATCATCTGCACTAAGCTGTATATTAATCGTTTCCAAGGGGGAACTCAGCCCCTGAGCAACATTCGTTATACACTGTAATAGACACAATGGCCAATACCAATGGTCCAATTCTCATGCGGACATTACAGATTTTCCTGCTCATTGCGTGGATAAATGATTTATGCAAAAAAAACAGCAACATTTTTTACTGTGTTACAGTCTGCGGTCTAAATCAGTGTTTAAATTGTACCAAAATTTTAAACCATGTCATGGAATTAAATTTCTGCCTCAACGTGTAAGTGTAACCAAGATTAGGAAGGACATCGTGATTATGTAAGAATTCATTAAGCAATGCAGAAACATGCAAGGCTTTATAGGTTGACACCTAAAATGAATAGATGACCATGCAAACAAGTGGGAATCTTAGATCCCAATAGGAAAAAAATAATTTCAAGGTTGAAGAAAATGCATAACCAATGATTAATCATTCCTGAACTAAACGACAGGGAAAGAAAAGATTCAAAAACCTTTAATCTAGTAACTTGACCATCCAGTTCGCCTGGCCCCAGTCCATCAAATCCCCTGTTTATAAGCCATATATCATCACCAGTGGCAACCGTTTGATAAGTTAAAACATATAAAACAAATATGAGATGATTACTTCCACTGTATATGGTTCTTTGATGTTTTTTCTATCAACCCTATTCCTTCAAGAACATTTGTAATATCATAAATTCTCCTTTTCTGAACCTGCCAAAATCAATGAGCTTCAAATCAGAAAAACAAATAAAAATAAAAACATCTAAGACTAGCCAGCAAGAGGATTCAAATATACCATGTATGCTGAAAGCATAAGTATGCAGACGGATAACATGAAAGGACTCCATGAGCCTCTAAAACTTTAACCGACATAACAATAAGTTTAACAGGTATAATATGAAAGACTTCTATACCTCCAAGATCTCAGCGGATTTATTTAAATCTAGGGTGCCGTCCTTAGCCTCCTGAAGCAAACTGACAAATTTCTTGGTTAACAGTCCTGCCAACAACAAATGATACCAACGTTCACAAAGGAATAAATCTCTGCCGGTGCATGCATACAGTGGCAAGAGGAAGATATATTTCATTTGTATAGACATACCTAAGGAACTATCATAACGGCAATTAACTGGGGTTGAATTAGAAGACTCTGAAAAGAAAATCCACCCAGCGTAGAGTTAAAGCACAAATAAAATAGAACAGCAAAGAGGTAATCTTGACAGAAACATGGTCTACAAGGTTACCAGAATTTGATCTTTGATTCCCTGATTTTGCATTTCTTGAGACTTTTAATTTACCATGATGTTTTCCACTAATGGAAGGCTCAGTTTTGAGACGAGAAAGATTAACTATTTTGCCCAGATTTGGAGCTGCTTCAGTATTACTCATCTGAGGCCTGGAATTAATTTCATATCTTTGATTCAACTGCACATAAGATTCAGAATAAATACTAAATATATAAAAGAAGGATGTCAACATTGAAAGTGTGAAGGCTTCCATTTAAAGATGCATATTTGCTGGATATTCTTTCTCCATATTTACCCTTGACATTCAAACCCCATAGGATATCGAAAATTGACTTCATCATAAATGTAATTGAAGTGGAAGTCATAGTCTACAGAGTCAATCACGCATGAAAAACAATAAGCCAATAAGCCTTAAAGAAACTTTTCTGCAAGTTCAAGAATTTATCAATAAATAACTTGATCATATCCCAATTTATCAGATGTACCAATCAGAAGATCTCATGAAAAGTAAGCCAACAAATGCAGGTAGCAGAGGCGGATAAACAAGGCACCAAACATGCAAAATTAAATCCAGCCGCCTCAAAGCTCAAACCGCTTTTATAGTTACATGTTATTTCTAAGAAAACAGGAATTCCTGTAGAAAATGGGGATCCAGGTGTTCTATTCGATAACATTACGCAAAGTTAAACATCAATAAAATCTACAACGCAACAACCAAACGTCACATTCCAAAGGGAATAGATCAGGGAGGTAGGCAGATTGAGCTGGTAAAAAAAAGGAAGAAGAGATAAACATAAATAAACTAAGAACTCACGGCAAGCTTTGCAAAAGCAGAATGGGCATCGTCAGAGGCGAATTGGTGGGAAGAGGAGGAGGAGGAAAAAGGCTGAGAAGTGAAAGTGCGAACATTATGAAATTGAGAATGGGAGTGAAGAAGATGAAATTGGAATTGAGAGAGGTGATGGCGAGGGGCTTGATCTTGTTCGGAAGTCGACATGTGGATTGAAGAGAGAGTGAAGAGTGGAAGCAGAGAAGGGTTCAACAAGGCAGTAGTGGGAAGCTCTGGCCTGTGTGTGTGTTAGTTCGAATACGCACGCCACCCGCCTTTTGTTTTGCGCTGCCGCCCCCACACACTCTCTCTCCTCCTCTCTCTGTCTTGGGCCTCTGCTTATATTTATAGTTGGGCTTTCTGTTAGGTTTCTTTGTGGGCTTTCACAATGTTCATTTGTTTGTTTCCCATCTTCTTTGTAGGCCTTCACCACTCTTGCATGTTTTTATATTATTTTAATTTTAATTTTTAAGCTAATTTCATTCACTGTTCTTCATTAAATGGAGTTATCCTATAACTTGAGAAAATGTATCAGCACGCTAAAACTTTTTTTTTTTCAGTGCATCTAGTACCTTAAAAGAGTTTTGTGATGTATTTAATACACTAAAGTATTTTTTTTGTGTGTATCTATTACCTTAATGTATTTTTTTATGCAATTTTACACATATCAATTTAGGTAATTTTAAATGTTAGGAGGACTTTCATCCTAATTTTTATGATAAGTCTTTTTCTTAATATTTTTATTATCATAATATATGGAACAAAATTTTAAGCAACATATATTCTTTTGTTTGATTTTTAGGGTAGCGGACACTGGCGGTTCCCCTCAATTTACTCAAGGTAGATGATATAGTATCTGTATAATTTATTTTTTTTACAAACAATGCCTTCATATTTTAAGGCCAGAAAGGTCTTCATATTTAAAATAATAAAAAATGATACCTGAAGATATATAAAGTTGCATGTCTAAATTATTGGTATTTATCAAATAAGAAAGACGCTGTAAATGTAGCCTTTCGTGAGGGTTTTTTTTTTTATATAGCAAAGAACACGAACTAATATTTACAATCGAGTCACTACTTGGAGACCAGGTCCCAATTTTTCATTTGCAATCACATATTTTAGCTCTTCAAGACATGAATCCAGAAAATTTGAAACTGTAATGCCCCTCTTAGCTAGAATATCAGCAGCCACATTTTGATATCTTGAGACATGTATCACTCTCACTTCCCACTAGCGTTTCACAAAATCTTGAATTTGCAATAGGAGGAGGCTACATCTATCTGTTGGCAGAAATCCAATCAACATATCCACTAGATTCTTCGAATCAAATTCCAACATCACTTTCTTAAATTCCAACTCCCCAGCTAAATTAAGCCCTTTAAGAATTGCCCACTCCTAAGCTTAAATCATGCTACATGACTTGAGGAAGTGAGATAGACTCGCAACCCAGTTTCCTTCAGAATCCCTTATCACCACTCCGCAACCTGCCCTACTTTGAGATTTAGTGACTGCTCCATCAACATTAACCTTGATCCAAGATGAGGGAGGAGGCATCCAACATGTACCTATTGAATTTTCAATTTGCGCCAGTGATGTATCCTTCTGTATATCAGTAAAACTCTGCACATATGCCTGACTACAGCTGCTAGATTACTTGGTCTAGAGAAATTTTCATCAAAAGTCACACTATTTCTCCATAGCCATAATTTCTATATCGTTGCTCCCCAAAGAGCTTGCCTATTGATAGCACAATTCCTATATAGTTCACGCTTAAGGTTTAAACCAAACCAATCACAAAGTGAATATGAGAAAAATTGATCAGTGAACTTTAGATGAATGAGCTCTAACCAGAGTTTCTTCGCAAAGGCACAGTCCCTCAGAATATGGATCACTGTCTCGTTCTCAATTTGACAGCACTGGCACATAGGGGATGTTTGGGACCATTTGCTCCTCCATGAATTAGTAGGTAGCCTATTATGGAATGATATCCACATGAATACACTAATTCTTTCTGCTCCCTTCCATTTCCAAACAGCTTTGTATACCTGGCCATAATTTGTCTCTGGAAATTCCTCTTTAAGGAAATAGGCACTTTTAATAGAGAAACTACCGTTACTTGTCGCATGCCATGCCAATACATCATTTCCGGCCATTACCGAAGGAGGCAGTAATGTAGTTAGTTTATGAACAACATGTCCTAGTAGCATTGAAGCCATTCTCACAAAATCCCAAGATCCATTTAAAGTCCAATATACCACCTTACTATCTTCTTCAAACCTAGACAAAGGTCTGGTACACAAATTCGAGAGTTTTCTATCAGGAAATAGCCAAAAATCAGAAAAGAAATTGACCGAATGACCATTCCTTATGTTCCACTTAGAACCTTTCTCAATTGGATCTTTTTGTAGGGTTATAAATTTCCATAAGGTCAAGTCACCCTCCTGGAAGGCAAATAATGATTTTTCATCTCTCACTATATATTTGTGAAATAGAACATCAACCCAAAGACCATGAGAACCTTATGCTAATTTCCAAGCCAACTTTGCCCCACATGCCATATTCAAGGAAGATAGCTGTTTGAATCCCAGACCTCCAACTGATTTGGGGAGAGTAACTTGGTCCCAATTAATAGGATGAAATCTATGAGAGGAGTTACTATGACCACAGATGAAGTTATATGGAGTTTTTCAATTTCAGCGTATATTGAACTAGGAATTTGGGCCACTTGCATAGGGTATAATGGTATTGAACTAAGGACAGACTTTGCCAGAGTAATTCAAACAGCAGTTAAGAAGCTCTTTTCTTTCCAAGCCAAAAGCTTCTGTCTAACTCTATCAATCACATATTGAAAAGTTTCCTTAGGTTTTATTTTCCTTGAGAAAGGAAATTCTAAGTATCTCCCTATTTCTGTAGATATGCTTATCCTTGTGAGACTACAAATTCTCATCTTGATTGAAGAGTCTACTTTAGCTGAAAAGAAAAAGGATGATTTATTTTTGTTAATCTTTTCATCATAAGCTTCACATAAATTTGACAAACAATTCAACATACAATTAGCCTGTTGAGCTTATGCAACACCAAACAATAATAGATCATCCGTAAACATTAAATGGGAGATCTTAAGCCCTCATCTTGGAATAATAATCGGTTTCCACTCCCCAGAATTAACTGCATCGTTGATAATATGGGATAATTTATCCATACACAGTGCAAAAAGCAGAGGATAAATAGGGTCTCCTTGTCTTAATTCTCTTCTTACTGGAAAAAAATCAGTTTGTTCACCATTCCACAAAACACTATAAGATACCGTGGACACACAATTCATGATCAGCTGTATAAAACCATCTTCCATCCCAATTTCCTCTAACACTTGTTTCAAGAAAGACCATTCAATACAGTCATAGGCTTTTTCAAGATCAATCTTCATAGCCAATAATCCCTTCTTCCCCTTCGTTTTTTTTTCATGATATGCATAATCTCTTGCCTCACAATAATATTATCATGAATTTGTCTTCTTTTTATAAAACTGGATTGATAGGGAGAAATTATGCTATCCATAATAAGTCTTAGTCTTGGTGTAATAACTTTTGTTACACATTTATAATGAACTGAACATAATGAGATAGGCCGAAATTGTCCCACCGATGTTGGTCTATCAATTTTGGGAATTAAAGAAATCAGAGTTCTATTCGCATAAGCCAGTTGTTGCTCCCCTTAAAAAACTTGACGAACAAAAGAGCATAAAGAAGCTCCAACTATATTCCAATTGGATTGGAAAAATAGAGGAGGGTAGCCATCCACACTAGGTGCCTTATACGGTCCCATATTGAATAAAGCTTGCTTTATCTCTTCATCACTAGGGGCCTTTTGGAGATCACTTAGTATTTCTGATGTCATAATAAGGGAAGTAGACATTGTAGACAATTTTTCCCCACCCACACAGCTGTCTTGAAATAATTTCTTGAAATAATTGACAACCAGCTTTTTGAGATTAGTCTCATTATCAATCCATTCACCATCATCATCTTTCAGCATGAGAATTCTGTTTCTCCTCCTTCTTATTGTAGCTTTAAGATGATAATACCGAGTCTTACGATCCCCTTTTGTAACCCACTCAGTCCTAGCCTTTTGGAACCATTTAATTTCTTCAATTTTCTGGATCTGTTCCAACTCTGCCTGTAATTCTTGCTCAAGATTATTTAAGAAAACAAATCGCGGATAATTAGTAGATCTCTGTATGCCATTTAGCCGAGCTAATATGTTCCTGATTTTTTTCTCAACAAAACTGAAAGTATTTACATTCCAGTCAACTAGAGCTTGTCTAAAATTCCTTAATAGTAGATCAATATTTGCATTCTCAACCCATTGTTCCTCGAGAAAAGAAGTGAAATTAGCATGCATAAGCCACATGACCTCAAACCGAAAGAGTTTCATACCCCTGTGGTTGTTATATAAATCTTGAAATTGCAAAAGTAGAGGATTGTGATCAGAAAATTTTGTATGAGTCAGTGCCTTTAGGAAGCAGTCAGGAAGCTCAATTAAGAAAGAAGAATTTGCAAGTGCTCAATCCAGTCTTTCGTATAGCCTAGAACATCCATTCAACATTGGTCCCTTCCAAGTGAATTGTGGGCGTTGATAACCCAAATCAGAAAAGCTACATTCTCTAATTCCGTCATTGAACCATTTTATCCAACTGTAATTGCAACCAACTCCACTTGTTCTTTCATTAGGAGACATTATATCATTGAAATCTCCCAATACTACCCAAGGAAGAGTAACACTGTTGGCTATGTTCTTCAGGTTTCTCTAGAGACATTTTCGAAAATCCAAGTGAGGAGTAGCGTAAACAGTTGTAGAGTAAAATTATCAATTCCTTCAATATTGCATTCCATATGAACAAATTGGCGATTCTCATTTAACAACTTCACCTGTATTCTTTCGCTTCTCCATATAGCCACCAGACCTCCGAATCACCCTTCACTTGGGATGATTTTCATGCTATCAAATTCCCAATTTAGAAAGGGACGAAATGGTTTTTCGTTTTTAGAGCATGTTTCAGCCAGAACAATCATGTTGGGCCTAAAACCACTGCACACATTCTTGATGTTACCAAGGAGCTTTTTGCTACAGGCTCCTATAGTGTTCCAGAATAAGATACTATCCGTAAAACCATTATTGAACAGGAAAAGGCCCACTTATAGCCCAATAGAGATTGGTGTCTCTGGCACTACTGATATCTCCTCATCCACCATTTCTTCACTTTCCATTCTGGTTGGGCCCAACTCCATCGACCCACTATTTCTATCTCCAGGTTCTAGTTCTCTTAGGTCAATTTGATTATTAAATATTTGGGCTTCGAGAGGAATAGTTTTTCCATTTTCAACCATACCAAAATCTCCTTCCTCGGCCCCATCAATTTCCCTTTCTCTTTCCCCCATTTTCTCGTCTCCTCTGGTTGATTTTTCTTCGAGTGACACCATGAGAATTTCATTTTCTCTCATATCAGTTCTTGTCTCGCGTGTTCTCTTCTCAGCCTTTTTCCTTAGCTCTTGAGTCTCCAATCTTTCTTTTGTCGTTTTCACAATATCCCAATTCGTATTTCCCTTATTCCCACCTTTCTGCACTACAATTCCTTTCTGAGGCCGTTGCTTAACTTGTATGGGGGCAGGTGTGGACTGCTTTGATGATGATTGCCTTTCCACTATTTTTTGTCTGGCTGAACCTTTATTTAGTCCCACCCCTTCATTAACTTCATCATCAATGTCCACGTCAGCCAAAGCCTCAAACCTTGAGCCATTCAATTCATTCACCATGGCAGCACCTCTGATGTCTTTGCTTCTCCATTGCCGACAATACTTTTGCACCACCTTCCACTGTTCCCTTGTATCGCTTAACAGTTCCATAATGGTATTGCTCAGGTCCCCACCTATCTCCATTACATCTGCACCCTCTTTTCCATTGCTACATTGCTTTGATTTCTGAGAAGGACACGTTTCCAGTTTATGCCCATAAATGCCACAATTAGAGCATAACATATTGAGGCCTTCATACTCCAAATAATAATTCTCCCCATCTAATCTGAACCCAGACATTAACTGTTTGCTAAGATCCACTAAAACACAAATATGAGCATAGTGACCTCTCAAATAACAAGAAGTATTCACATCAACTTTTACAGTCTCACCAATCCTGTTTCCAATTCTCTCCAAGGCCTCTCGGTCATAGTATTCCAGAAGAACCTTTGGCAACCTTACCCAAACAGCTACTTTGTCAGTTTTTGCTCTAGCTGGCATGAAATTCGGTTCCCATGGCTTGACTATAAAATAATGATCGTAAATCATCCAGGGACCACCTGTTAGAGCATTCATGTAGTCCTCTTTGTTGGATAGTTTTACCACAAAGAAACCTTGCCCAATGTTTATTAAACTGATAACTCCTCGCTTTGCCCAGAAAGTTTGCAATTTGGCAAGTAAAGCTTTGTAGCCAATGTTACAGTCCAGCAACTTGACTATCAGAGCCTTCCTCCAGGCTCTACATAGACGCTTTTTCATTAATTTTTTTCTGGATCTTCAATAGTCTTGTATAATGGCTCATCCTCTTCCTCTAACATATCATCCTCTGAACCTTCTTCTTTCTCATTGCTTGTTTCATCATCGGAACTTCCATTACTTTTATCCAGTCCCTGTAACTTGGCCGCAAAGGAGGTACCTCCATGACTATATTCTGAGTTTTTCTTCCCAAGCAAAGGCCAATGATTCTTCGAATCTTTTACCTCTTGAATTTTCTGCCCATTCATAATCTTTTTACTGCTTCGCATGAGAAGATCATCATCCTCCTGCGAACTTGGAACCAGAGCGCTTTTCTTTTTTGAGAGCACAAGAGCCATTCTATCCTTTCCTAAGGTTAGTGACTTAAGAATTGACTTTTGTCTTTTACTACCGAATAGGCAAATAAGCCCAGATAACTGCTGCGTGTGCATGTACATTTTTTGGGCCTAAATACGTGTGTATGGAAATGCGTCAAGTAAAAAGGAGGAAGAGGGAAAAAAGTAATAAACTTAACAGCATGATAAGCGATAAAAATATAATTATTCCACACATTTTCATTGCAAATTATGATAACAAATACATAAAATTCTTCCAATCAGAACGACTAATATTATTCAACACCAAAAAAATAAAATAATTATAAAATACAATGCTATGAAATTACACAAATACAATTTAAACACTTGGAGTGATCTTATACGGCAAAAATGGTATGGGTTGTGGCTAGCAGTTGAACCCAGACATAATTAGAAAAATTACACTTGCAGGATGGAATTGAATTAAAAAAATTATGGTGGTTGCGGCCTGCAGGAACATAGGCTGTTAAAAAGAACAGGGATCCATAGGCAGGCTTTGGCTGGCCAAAAACGGAGGAGGACAAATGTGTTACAGAGGGCTGGAATTAGCTGCTGCATATCTTAGTTCCGCTAAGAATATATCCACCAAACGCGCTCATTTGCATGCACGGGTGAGTTCTTGATGGAAGGACCTGCAACATTATTATGAAATTGTCAAACCAAATGAAAAAATAGCTAGAAAATCGAAAATCGTATATGGCCAATAATACATTGTTAACTACGCCTAGATTGAACCAGTTAACCAGAAGCACACTTAGAATTGTATGATTTGATCATAAAGCCAATTCACTTGATAAAAATTAAGCAATAAATGAAGCAAGCTAGGAGGTCATGCCCATCAGAGCATGTTGAATCCACCAAATTTGGCATCTCTAGATTACTGAAAAGTTAGCCGCATGAAGGTGGAAGGGGGAATTTTTATAAATTAAAAAAAAAAAAACTTCAGAGAACCAAATTCCAAGGATATAGAACAGACTTTTCATGGGTTGTAATACACACGATCCCCCTTCCAGGAACCCCAAAAAAAAAAAAACCCTCAATGAAACCTATGTGCTAAGTACAGAAGCAAATAACTTTAACCTGGTATTCACGTAACCAAGGCTCTGTTATTTGCAAGCCAATGGCCATTTTCCCAACCTGTAGATTGTGCATACACGTTGCCAGCGGCTGTAATTCAAACAGTGAACAAACCAGAAAATCTACTGTTACGAAGAGGGTGAGCGCAAGGATAATCTGTTTAGCAATTATTATGCAACACCCCATACATGCATAAAGATTTCAAATAAACGTGGGCATAGGATAGTTATATTCATCATCATTTCCTAATCAATGACAATTCCTAGAAATATTAGCAAGGCCAGCCAGAGATCCCTGTATTTGATTCCCAACATTAAGGAACCGGAAAGAAAAAAGGATACTGAAAATGTGGAACTAGTGATCCAGAAAAAATACTCGAAGTTAAAAACAGTAAAAGATATAAAAAGTATAGCAGCAAAACAAGTTAGTCGTGATGAGTAGGGAAGGATTTTGATCAGGTTTTGGGTGGAGAGATCCAGCCTCTCAAGAGTTGGCAATTCTGTTATATTCTTGAGGTTCTTGTTCTACATCATTGCATTAGAAGTGTGTGTTTGTTTAGCGAGTATTCAAGTCCTTTTGGTTCATCCTGTTTGATAGTGTTCTGAGACTGTCATCAGAGTCGTCTCATTTGTACTATTTGTGTGGCTTCATATTACCAGGGGTATAATAATATCATTTGCATCAATCTGTTTTCTTTCTGTATATTTTTAGTCTGGGTGTCATAGGGGTGCAGGGTTTGATATTGCAAACTGATATAGTGTGTCATATTTATTCAGAGAAGTAAAATATTCAACTTCCCCAGCTGGTTTTATTCGTGGGAATAGTACCTAGTGTTTGGGTTTCATATCTGTTTATATTGTGCTGAGTTTTTGTTATAGAACTTATTCCTACAAGACTGTCGTGCACAAATGTCACATAGTTCGAGTCCTAGACCAAATTACCTGAAGGTATTGATGATAAATAGCAAAAGGAGCCGAATTTGATAAGAGGGGCAAGAGATCTCTAACCAATGTCCAGGTATCCAAATCTGGTGCAGCAATAACTAAGCTGTACAGAGAAATGTAAAAAAAAAAAACAAAAAAATTAACTCATGACTCCTTAACAAGAGAGCACAGTAACTAAAAATTTTAGCTACCTAGAAAAGCCATTTTCTTTCCACAAGTTAATGGTTTGTAGTTGTGCCCTTGCTCCAATCTTTGTGGATTTTATCGCTTTTATAGCAGGAATATTGGTACTCTCAACATTCTCAGCACCCTGATCGGAAATTTGATTTCCTGATGGATCAGAGATTTCATCCACACCGGCTGATGTAGACATTTGATTCTGCAGGGTGCACATATAAGATTGCCTGATATATTTACCAAACAGTTAACAGATCAAGAGATTCAAGAAGGCTACTTTAGTACTTACATTTGTCAGGCTTTCCATGTTACAGACATCATCACAATGCAGATTTTGTTCAGATGACTCTTTTTGTGACAGCAATTCAGAAATGGGAGACCGAACAATTCTGGACCAAGGAAAAGAAAATCATGATCAAGGAAAGGGAAAGGGAAAAAAGCTTGGAAATATACATAAAAAAGTGACCAACTGATGTGGCGGCAAACCAATCATTTAGATTTATTAGCTGTGATTATCTGAAAGAAACATGTGATAACTTGATAATATACTATAATTAAAGACATCAATTATTTATGGAGAACATGCAGATTAAACTAATCGATCATTTACTTAAGCTTCTTGTTTATTACCATCTGAATAAAGCTGCTTTCACAGAAATAAAAGGAAAATATATTTATCCAACACTGCTAGATTCGAAGAAAAAGATAGTTGCATGGATATAATATAAACAATATGTAGATTGGTATTAAAAAACAACACTGTATACACTAATGAGATATTATAGGCTTAAGAATGTTGAATTATTTCTTTTTTAATGTCCCCAATCAGTGACTTGTTCCTAGAAACCTTATGAAAAATGTTTTATGGATAAAAACAAAATAATCAGGTCAAGTACCTCTTGCAAATTTCATCGCTAAAGTTAAATATCCTCACAATATCCATGGAACATGGTGCTGTTCCTAGATATGAGTTGCATACAAAACCTGTACCTGGAATTATTATACGATTATTAGTAGAAGGCATATAATAATAGCTACTAAAATTTGTACAAGTTCGGCACTTAGAAACAGAAACAGAATAAACCAGCAGCAATGCGTCTGCTTCTGTCTCATTATCATGCTTAAAGTATTTTAACCTCTTTCTGTAACATTCAAAGCATTTTAATATTCAATTAAAATTTCTGAGAAACAAATGAGCAAAATTTGAAAGCCAACTCATTTAAAATATATAGTACACCTCCTAAACGTTCTGCCACAGCACCAGTTATAAGGCCACCAACCATATCAACGACAAGAACATCTGAGTGGCAAGAGACATTAGCCATAGAGAGTAGAAGAGATAATGTATCCACACGCAGGAACCTGAATAATTAAAAAATGTCGAGGATAAATACATATACTTCATTCAAATACAGGGCAACAGAATTTAAATGACCAGATAAATGTATATGTCCTAATAACAACCAGATGATATGAGGAACAGTTTGCAAACAATACTTAGCAATATAACACGTGCATATAAATGAATCCACTACGTATAAAACATAGAAAAGGTTACCTGCAATTATTTACATACTGAACTTAATGGAATCAGAGGGCTTCTTCCTCTACAACCCATATCAAGTATACATACGACAAGACAAGAACATTTAACATCTTATGCCATCTCCAATGCATGAAAGTTCCAGAAAAGCACTAAGCAGTAGGGTCCATATAGCATGCAGATCTATCAAAACAAATCGAGTTACTCACTCAATCTACCTCTCTCTCTCTTTCTTCTTGCTACTATTTCAATCCAAACAATGTCAGACAATGATACTTCTTTGCCATTTATCCAGGTTTAACCAATACAAACATCCAGAAATCTCTTATACATATTATGCTTGGTCAGCATAGTTTACATTGAGTTCCAAAGGAATTCACTCTAATATCCACAAAAATTAATGGAAATGGTAAACAGGATAAAACTGAATACCAAAGTACAGTCAAACACGAGATAAAACTGACCTAATTTTTGCTGGATACTTCCTAAAGTAGGCCTCGCATATACTGAAAAAGAGTGAAAAAGAATATTGGTTATTTGGCAGATTCTAGAGACCCGAAATAGTAGGAGACATTGTTTTACACACATCTTTGAGGTTCAAGAGAAATTTTTAGGTCCCAAATTCAGAAAGAAAAGGAATGTGAATTGGTATTACGCAGTAAATATAGATAATGTTCAAGATCACCTTCGAGCAACGGGACGCCTCAGTAATACTTTTGGTGCATATTTCTTTTGCTTCCTAAGTCTATATTTCTCCTGCACAAATTGAATTGAATATAAGCTTGTTACAAAATAAACAGTGCAATTTTTCTGTACTTCAACATACCTGTGAAAAAGATGTTTTCTTTTCAAATGTTGCACTATTGGCAATGAGAGCCTCAATAATTTCATCACCTCTGGCACCCTGACTGCAAAATAGTTATAGGCAGTAACAAGTAAGCATTGATCAGACTTCTAAGGAAGAACTACATCTAGAAATTATTCTCAACTCTTGCAAGAACTAAAAATCGATCATAAATAGACAATTCAATTATTTAAGAAAAGCAAAAAAGATCTACAGTAAAGTTCATTTTACAAAGAATGTCATGAAAGATTATTTTGACTCCGCTAAAAGATTCAATTAAAAAGGTGGAGCATATAAATCTGTAGCATTAGTTGCTAAGATATATAACAGAGAGAAAAGAAGTCACAAGAGTAACATTTCAAAGTGACCATGTTGATGTTACAAATGTCATGTGTGGACAAGGTTCCAAGCAAAAAAAAAAAAAATTGAAACATTACTCTCAACAGAAAGTAAAGATCTTCTAACCTCTTCATAGCTTGTATGTCTTCACCAGTCAGGCTTTGGGCTTTGTTATTGTCAATCAATGTCCGGTTGTCCCTGGACTCAACATTTAATTGATCGTCCCTTTTCTCTTCAGTACCATTACCTAAAAATGTAAATACAGAAATAAGACACGTGCAAGACCAAACTGCATGGTTCTAAGGAATAATCTTTATACTTGATGAACCTGTAACTTAATAATCTTACTTGGTTCTACTATTTATTTACTTAACTTTACCAAACAGCATTCCAAAGGCAAGACCAAGTCTATAGAGAGGCTGATCATCGTTGGCTATACAAATTCATACATTTAGCCCGAAAGGAGAAAAAGAATAGTAAATCAAACCTTGGATTGAAGGAGTAACCAGAGCTAACAAAGAGCCGTCAGGTCCAGTCTCAACTTGAAAAAGAGAGCCATAGCTACACCCAATTAAATGCTGCAGAGAGCAGTTCTTATTCCCAATTTTCAACTTCCTGCAGAGCCATCCAATGCATGAAAACGACATAGTTAATTGATTAAACAAAAGAATACAGAAAAGTTCAAAGAAACTGACGCAGCAGCGGAGAGTCGGGCAAAAACGAGACGGTCGCCGTCGTTGATGTCGAGCAAAACACTGCACCCTTCAGAGGTGAGCCTGGAGTTTAAGTTTGGATTGGTAGATTCAGTATCTGACGACATCCTCTTTATTTTGATTGAAGAATCAGATATGTAGCAGTTTCAAGAACAAAAAAGAATAGCTCCCGTCAAAGAACACAAAGCAGTGGTTTATTTGTTACGATGGCTTATGTGTTTGAATTTTGGCGACAGCAACCTTGTAGTGGACAGAGGAAGCTGCAGTGAAGTGTGGTTCCCGTGCTTCACCGGCGAGTTTCGCTGGTTTCCTTTCCTTTGAATAACCGCTTAATGCCCTCTGAACTATAGGCTCGACTCGAGCTACAGGCTTACAGTTACTAATTGCGGAAAAACCCTCAGGCTTACAGTTAGTGGCTCCTCCCTGTTCACCTTCGGGCTTTCTTATTTCAAGAGTCTCAGTTGGCCCACGTGTTTATGTTGTTCGCAAGTTTGGGCCCTATTAGGGATTGGGCTTGCAGCATAAAAAAATCCCTATGTAGTATACTAGTATTTTTATGTTCTGTTTTTTTTAAAAAAATACAAATAACAACAGAAAAATAATATAATAAATTAAATAAAAACTAGAAGGTGAAGTGAAAGAGCTTGATTGTCCATAAGAAAAACTTTATTTTTGAATCTTGTGAATAAAAATGAGTACTCTCCAATGAAACTCAACTATGCTGATAGAGCCCAAAATAATGACCAATGCTAAAAGTGTAAAAAATAATAGTACAAGGACAACATATTGGTATACACAATAGGGGAAAAAAAGTAGATATATAAAAAATCTATGACTTTCCATATCTGCGGAAAATTTATCTATGCTGTTGGTAGATTGTTTTTCTAATATATCATGAAAGCGGAAAAAAATGCATCCATGAATTGAAGAAAAAGATGTGGTCCATGCATATTGGCACTTGCTCAAATTCAGTGTATCTATTTATAATTTCTATATATAAATATACTCCTTCCGATTTTAATTATAAGAGTATGTTGATTTGTTGACTTTTTTAGAGAATCCTAAAAAAGAAAATTACATTACTTTAAGATATTAAAATTTGTCTTTTTTTTAAATTATATTGTTTAACTTATGAACTGATATATACTATAATAAAACACAATACATTATATGATTAAGTAATATAATTAACTTTTTCAGGATTTTCTTAAAATTCTTTTAAAAAGTCAACGGGCCCTTATAATTAGGAGCGGAGGGAGTATATATATAACATAGTGAAGCACGCAATAGCAAAAAAGTTTCTATAATATTAAAAAAAATATGTTTTGATCTGAGTTTGGATATCTTTAATTGCTACTCTTTTCGATCTTAAATATAAAACCCATTTGATTTTTATGGAGAGATTAAATATATTAGTTAAGGGAAGTTATAGTTAAGAAAAATTGCAAATCTAAGAATCAATATGATGTCTAATTATAGTTAAGGGAGTATTGACAGAGTAGTTTAGAAAAAAGTAGTTAAATATGAAAGATAAAGTGGATATGTGTTTTATATTTATGACCAGATCAAATTTTTGACTAGAGCTTATAATTAAAACTGTATGGAGTATTAGTTATTGTTGGCAAACAAAAAATTGCTATTATTTATGTAAGGAGAAAAATAAACATGGATTGAGACTGGATGATGAAGTGAAGGCTGCTCAGGACCCACGAGTCATGTGGTCCTCAAGTTCTTAATATTTTCATACGTGACATGAGGTCTAACGTAACAAATGTCTATTTGGCTGCTAGAATAAGGCAATAATGCTTCTTTTATAAATCTTTGGAGACGCCATATTAAGCCAAAAAAAAGCTTACAGATATGCACACAGCTCCTTCACAAAAACTTGTTGGGGACAGAAATAACGATTATATCTAACATGTATATTTCACTTTTATATCTATTACTCTCCTAGTGAATACTAGTTATACGTTTCAATTTTTCCCTATAATTAATTAATGAGCAATGCAATAGCTCATAGCACTAATAAAAAAGATATAACGAAATATAGATGACAATTGTGCAATGCCTGAGCAGACAACTAAATTACTAATTCACAAGAATAATACTACTCCCTATGTTACTATTTATAAGACTTTTTTGGAAAATCTTAAAAAAATTTTTAAAAAGTTAATTACATTACTTAAAGACATTAAAGTTTATCGTTTTTCTTTAAATTATATTGTTTGACTTATGAACTACTATATAATGTAATAAAACACAACATATAATATTATTAAGTAATGTAATT
>JBAGKO010000011.1:11918825-11939864 GCA_037177275.1 Acacia concinna | reverse complement strand
TATATTGCTTGACTAATCTACAAAAAGTTTTACATTAAACATGGTAGTTAGTCAAAGTAAAGAATAATGCATGATACCTCTTAATACTTGGCATCTAAATTTGACATCATCAAAACTAATTATATATCTAACGTATCAAAATCATATGGTGCAAATTTAGAAAAAAATTATTTAAATCCATAGATTCTTTTAAATCACTTTTTTTTTGTAAATATCTATACTTGTCTTTTAAATCCCTTAATATCTATATTTTTTTTGTAAATATCTATATTTATTTAAAACAAATATAGATATTTGCAAAATAAATATATTTATTTAGGGATCTAAGAGACAAGTATAGATATTTACAAAACAAATATAGATATTCAGGGGTTTAAACGACAAATATAGATATTTACAAAACAAATAAAGGGATTTAAATAATTTTGGTTATTCACACATTTGATTTGTAAAAAAAAAATTATTGTACCTTTTTGGTAAAAAAAAATTAAATTTTGCCAATAGAAAGACAAATATAAGCATTTACAAGACAAATATGTGAATATCCAAAATTTTTTAACTTCCTATATTCTTTTAAATCTCTTTTGTTATAATGTAAAGGCTCATATTTTTCTTGTAAATGCTCTTATGAAAAGAATAAAGTAAGGGCGTTAATATAAATGCTCTTATACAACATAATTGTGTTAAGTGCCTCAGAAAAATAGTTTGTTGCTAAATTTTCACTTTAACCTTTTTAAAAAAAATATTAAAATAATAGAGAATGAGACCCACATTTCAAAAAAAGTAATGGAAGTTAAGTAAAGTTAACGGCTTTTGTTACTACTGATAAAAAAAAATCATCATGTCTATTTTTGCACTCCAAATAATTAATTATGCTGGACTCCTATAGGAAAATAGTTGATTTCTAAATTTGCACCTTAACCTTGCATTTTATTTAACTCGCAGAATGAAAAAGATATTAGATGGCCACATTACTCCTTTTTGGAGTGCTTTCTTGAAAGAGTCATTTATGACTGTTAGATCTTATTTTATGTTTTGATGATAACAAAAATATTTTCTAATAATCATAAGTTTTATAGGAAAATCAGGTTTATAAATCTAAGGAATTAATTGTGATATGTTTAGAGGTTGATTAAAATTTTTTCAAGATATTGAGAGTAGTTTTCTAAAATTTTAATTATTAAAAAATTATTATTAAAATATACTTTCCAAGAAAGAAAGTATATTAAAAAATAATTAATTCAAAAATTCAAAAAAAAAATTAAATTTTATTTTCCCACATCAGCGAGTGAGGAAAACCTTCGGCAAGTCGCTGAAGGTTTAATTAAGTAATATTTTTCTTCTTCTCCTATACCATTTTTCTTCAGCAAGTCGCTCACTGAAGCTAGGGTACTATTTAAAAATTTAAAAAAAAAATCTAACCCAAGCTAATTACATTAGCTCAAGCTCAAGTTTCTCTCTTATATTTTTTTTTTCTTTTCTTTTCAACCCGATAGCTCAAGCTTATGGCTCAAGCTCTCATCATATATTTTTTTGAGTTAAGGTGCAAAAATTCCCATGTAAATTTAGGGTGCATGTCACCTTTTACATTTTTGGGTGCAAAAATACCCATCAACATTAAAAAATGGGCCAAAAATATCCATTATGCTTACTGTTCTATAGGTATTTTTGCCCCTTTTTTTTAATGTTGCTGAGTACTTTTGCACTCAAAAACGTAAAAGGTGACAAGCACCCTTTTTAAATATTTACATGGGTCTTTTTGCACCTTAACTCTTTTTTTGTTGTAAAGTCATTTTCTCTTTAAAGCTATCTCAATCGCTCAAGCTTTTAACATAAACTCAAGCTATCTTCATTTACAACATTAAATCAATTTTTCCTTCGATAGCTTAAGCTAATAAATGAACTCAAGCTTTCTACCAAAACTTAGTACAATTCATTTTGATTGATTATTTAGCTCAAGGCTATTTGAAATTATGAACCCAAGCTTATTGCATTGTTTAACTATATAATCTTCATAAATCAACTAGGCTCAATTTAATTGAAAACTTTAAACTCAAGTCTTCCTTATCATGATTCAAGTTATTCTCTTCATTCTTTCTAAAGCTTGGATAGCTCGATCTTTGGCTTAAGCTTTGATCCATAAAATATTTTCAAGAAACAGAGCATCCTAACGTAACTATAAAATCATCTATCTGTTTCTGATTTTAATACCCATTGTTTACTAATACTTTTACAAGCTTTTGTGGATGATAAAGATCACATTTCAACCGGCCAAATGGAGATCAAAGTTCAAATTTATAAAAAGCAATATTTTGTGTTAGAACATTAAATACTTCATTAATTACTATCAACTACTTGCGAAATTCGAAAAACATTCTCTCAGATCCTCAACAGCTACTTTCACTTAGAAAAATTCTTCTTGTCTCATAACAGGCATTTCTAAGGTGACTAACAGATTTTCAAATAATTACAACGGATATGCAACGGACACTTCAACAGTCATCCATCTGAGACAAGTTATAAAAGGTGATGTCATTTATGATAAAGAACTAACAAAACCAATTGCATTGATTATTTCATCTGTTTCATTATGTGTCTTAGCTTGAAAATTTATTGAGCGTCAGTAATTATCCATATACTCTTAGAGAGAGTTCAACTATAAATTCTATAAAGTCTATAGTGAGGTACTCAAGGTAGTGGGACCTTGAGCAGGAACTTGGATTGCATACTATAAGGGGGAGAGTCTCTTAAGTGTTGAATTGGGTATGTACCGTGGCATCAAGAGCCAATTGAAATTTTGGGAATTAATAGAATCTCAGTGGTGTACTAATCAAACCAGTATAAATCCTGAGTATTTGATTAAAGAAATTTTTTTAGGAGTCACCCAATTCACCCCCTCTTGGGTTAAAGCTTGCCTCAACAATGACAACATTCTATTAGCAATAGATCTTATGAATCAAATTTACTTAGACAAACAAGGCAGGAAGAAGCTTATGGCCTTGAAGGTTGATTTCTCAAAAGATTTTGATTCTCTTTCATGGAATTTCATATATGTTGTTATGAAAAAAAATGAATTTTCCTGACAAGTGGATTGCATTAACTAAGCAATGCATTACAAGTGTGCAATACCAAGTCCTATTCAATGGTCAAATTACAAGCTCAATTTCTCTAACAAGAGATGTTAGGCAAGGTGATCCGTTATTGCCATATATATATATATATATCTTGGCTACATATGTGCTTTCTTGTATTCTAAATTCTTTTGAGCATTTAGGATTATTTAAAGGGATTAAGATCAGCACCTACTCTCAACTTGTATCTCATATTCTCTATGCTGATGACTCAGTTTTTTTTTTCCAGAGAATTGCTTATAGATCTCGAATAATAGAAATAATATCAAAAAAATTCCTATTGACAAGTTGAGAGTTGCTATGGAACTAGTCAATAATTGTTTCTCTGATTTGGGACCTACATTAAATTCTCCTTTTCTTTTTTGAAGGAACATATTAGAGTATTAACTCTATTAAAGCTTCCCTTGATCTTTATAGTTTGTGGTCTGGACAACAAATCAATAGAGCAAAATCTACCATTATTTTCAGCCCAAATATTCCTCATGATCGGAAAAATTATTATGCTCAATTTATGGGAATCAATTACTCTAATAGACTAAGAAGGTGCTTGGGAACTTATATAGGCATATTCTGGGAGAAACAAATCACAGGTTGATTCACAGGTAACTCAAGCAGTGGATCGAATAACTGCTGCATGGAAAGATAGATTGTTATCACAAGCATCTAGACTAACTCTAATCAGGTCTATACTTGTAGGGGTCAATCTTCATGTTATCTCTTGTATGAAGCTTCCTAATTATGTCTATAATAGGATTGATTCAAGATATGCTAATTTTTTTCCCTAGGGCTCAAACGGTGATCAAAACTGAATTCATCTAGCTAGTAAGGATTTTATATTTAGACTTGTTTATGAGGGAGGGCTACAAGTTAGATCCGTTGGTCAAGTTAACAATTCATTACTTGCAAAGCAAATTTGGAGAATTCTTGTAGCTCTTGCAAGATCATTGCTTATTGAGGCCTTTAAGCCAAAATATTTAGACATGAACATTGCTTCTTTGGTTAGAAAATCCTATAATTCTTCTTGGATTTGGATGGGCATTTTTCAATGTAGTCATATGATCGCATATCATTTAAAATGGGAAGTAAGATCTAGTAACTCAATTTCTTTAAACCACCCTTTGTGGTGGCCTAGGCACTCTGAGTCCCCAATTCTCTCTAATTTGAGGTATGTTGCGGATTTATTAGTACATCTTCCTTCTAACTAGTGCCTAGTTAGCTGAATCTTCATTTGGTTAGAGAAATCTATCTAAGGCAGACTTTAGGGCAAATCTTCGGTTCAGAAGCATCTCTAATCAAGCCTTGCAAACACAAGCAAACTCTTTTTTAGAAATTCTTATGGTCTATCTTTATTTTTCTGAAGGATCTATTGCTAATTTGGAAGGTTTTGAATGACTTAATCCCATCGATGGATATTCTTGCAAAGCATCATATGCCTGTTCAAGGTATTTGTATGTTTGGTTGTAACGATGTTGAGACTTTAGAACATATATTTGAGAACTGCCCTTTTACTAGAATAGTATCGTATGGTAGTTTGTCAATTAGATTCCCCTTTCAATAATTGAGAGCTTTCAAGAATGGGTTGAAAAGAACTCTGTAGAATCTACATAGAGAGGGTCATCTTGATCAAATGATTCAAATTGTTAAATTAATCTCCATCATGTGGATGACAAGAAAACAAGCTCTTTATGAGGGCAAACAGTTGGATCTAATAGCAATCATCAAGGAAATTAATTTCTCAACCACCATAACCTCTACTGCCTTTTTGCATCAAGAAGGTAATATTAGCATAAATTTTGCCTATACATAGGAAGTATGTTCTCTAAACACCATTCCTCAAATTGGTTGGAGCATCATAATTGAGAAATGTTGCTCAAGAAGCTCTAGCTCTATTCCCTTTTTCATTTTTTTTATTAAGGACAATCTGTACAGGCTTTGCTTTAGAAGAAAGTAATATCTCAAAGAAATATCACTCATTTGTTTAAGGGCTTCCCTTTACTGGATCTCACAATGTCCCTTTTCTAATGACACAAGGAAATCTCTTCAAATTTTTTGCATCAAGAAGAAGTGTTTTTCCCATGTTGATAAATGGTCTTCTTCATCAGATATGGTCCTCCAAGATATAGGA
This sequence comes from Acacia concinna, assembly GCA_037177275.1. Taxonomy (NCBI): domain Eukaryota; kingdom Viridiplantae; phylum Streptophyta; class Magnoliopsida; order Fabales; family Fabaceae; genus Acacia; species Acacia concinna. The sequence continues at coordinate 11,934,608 of JBAGKO010000011.1, read as the reverse complement.
AATTTGCTTCAGTATTTTAGATTAGACCAATTAATTACAATTTCTGATATTAACTCTTCTGTCTACACGTTGATGCAGTCTTGCCCATGTTTGACTATTGAACCATGATGTAACTCGTTAAAATATCAAATGCATTTGATTTTTATAAAAAAAAAAAACTGGTGAAATTAAAATGTTATCTTTTTCCAAATAGAACACCCACTACCCCTATATCAAGGTGAAGTGGTTCACTTTCTTTAGTTGCTGGCAAAAAAAAAAACATTTAATTGTTAAAAAACCTTCTCAAAAAATTTCATTCTGTGCTCTGAGCTTCTTCGGCCCAAAATTGCATATTGAGGTTTGGCCCTCGTTATTGGGCTTCTGCTGCATGCCCTCGTAATTCGGAATTCTGAGGACCCAAAAAAAAAAAAGGAGCGTGGGATCTGGGATGTATAAGTATTTTTATTTTAGTATTCTGGGATAAAAGCACGACTCTTCCATCCTTCTTTGTTCCTCTCCGCCTACATTTCAAATCTTGCTCCAACGGTCTTATATTTTGTTTCTGCTCCGAAACACTGAAATTCTGCTCTTCGTCTTTCTTAATCTTTCTCTTGTATCTGCAACTTATTATCATGCGCAAGGCAAAAGCTTCCAACGTCTCCACTGAGCGGCAAAATTGGGAGAAAATTTTTAATGGAATGGTTCACATGTTACGCTCCCAGCAACAACAGCTCCTGTCTCTCGCCAGCGAGCGCAAACTTCTTGAAGATCGTATACGAATGCTTCACGATGGATGGGAATCTGATATTCGTCTTTATAAGGATCAGATTTCTGAGGTAGTTTCTCAAATTTGGAACAATTTTAATATTTTTGGGTGAAGATTCTCCTTTAGGGTTTAAGTACGTGGATTTTTGAAAAGTTTTCATCTTTTTCCTGTAATGTTTCGCAGTTGAAGGGAATTTCAATTTATGAAGAGAAGAGACGACTGTTAGACGGGGCGAAGGCAGATTGGTTGCTGGATTTAAAGCAGAGAGAGGTTTCTATTCTTAATTATGTTTTAGGTGAGTGAAGTTTGGGTTTTGGGGTCTGTGAGAAAAGGGGATTCTTTCGATTCTTGATAATTCGGCTGTGTTCTATATATCAAATTTTAGTGTTTAAACAGCACAAAAATAATCTCCATCGAATTAAACGTGAAGAATGCACAGTTCTTTCATTGCCAGTTCTGGTTTGTTAGTTGTTCCTTAAATTAGTAAAGATTTTATTTAGTTTAAAATAAAAATAATGTTATTCCTACGTTCGGTGTCGAACCAAAAAGTCTTGGGTTGAAGCGTGTAGGAGGCCAAGGGCTGTGAAAAAACCAACTCAAGAATTCCCTGTGCCCTCAAATCCCAGTCTCAAACTCTTTGCATTAGAGCGAGGGTAAACATATAATTCCCAGACATCTGGAAATCTGCGTATAATATATTTGGATATAACACATATGTTAAATATGTTCTAAATAATATGGATGAAACTTGTCTGTGTGTGTGTGTGAGGCTTAAATATATTATGTATGGATGTTCCAGAACTTAGAAAGTTAGGGTGCCTATATACCAAATATTATGGCTGTGAGTGGCTTGGAAAGGTCTTAGATCCTATTCCCATGGGATCACTCCTCAGTCCTCACATTGCTTGGTGGGAGATTTTATATTCGGTTTAAGGGGATTTTTATCTTACGAACGTTTATAATTGGGTATTGATACTATTTGTCCATCTGGATTTAATTTAACCACACTATTCTTGCCTTCACCCTTCTGTACTTGCAGAACACCAAGAGGATGAGTTGGCAGATTTCAAATCTTGGTTTGAATTCCTTTATCAGAAATTGTCCAATGCAGAAGTATGTCAACCTTGCATATTTCGTGCATTTTCTGATTTTTGTTTATGCATGTCGTTATGTAGACTGCTGAACATTCACTTCATATTTTAGGAACAAGGAAAAAGTTGTGAAGATACTAGCAAGAGAAAGAGAGGAACCACAGACAGTGAGAGCAAGTCTATTAGGAGGAAATCTAATAGGAACGTGCCTCGAGAAGAAAACTGTCCCAACCAATTGGAAGCTGAAGTGAGAAGGTTAAGGAGAGAATATGAGGTTGCTATGGGAAATAATTCTAAGGAATCAGCTCTCTTGGCAGAAAAGGAATTTATATGGAACCAATATAAAACAATGGAGAATAAATACACTGATAAGTTAAGGAGCAAGCGTTGTGAATTGGAACAAGCAAATGAGAAGATAGAGAAACTTCTGTCCAGCATGGAGCAACTGCAGTCGGCAAGGGATGAAAAGGATGAGACTATTAAACAGTTAGAAGGCAAAGTGGGCCATATGGAAAAAGAAAGAAAGAATTTAAGTGAAAAATTATCAAAGCTTTCAGAAGAGATGGAAGCATTAAGGAAGTTTAGCAACACTCAAGTCACACCGATAATAAATCCTTGCTCTGCAAAAACAAAAGGTTCTGGCATGAGGAGTAGCACTCGTTTCAAGAAAGAAGTATCAATTCCTAAGGCTGCTGAGCCTGCAACCAGCTCTGGAAAGGTATGCCTCTAGTGTTGGGTGTCGCTTATTCTCCTATATCTCTTATGAGCGTCCAATTTAAAACAATTCGTCTGTTTCATGATATTCTTGCCTTTTCGTTACAAGTCATTAGTACCCACTTTTCTTTATTTCGCGGTGTAGGATAACAGAAGTTTGAAGAGAAAAAGAGATCCAGTTATTCCGGATTCTGCAACCCCAAAATTGTTCTCTTCTGATTTCAAGGTCCCAAAACTGAAAATCCTTTCTCCAAACGTCAGATGAAATCTGGAATTACCTTTTTTTTTTGGTTGGTTGGTTGGTTTTATTTTAATTTTTTTTGGGGGGGGGGGGGTAGTCCAATGTAAAGGAAGAATGTAGTTCTGTTGTATAATCCTTGACGACCCATGTAATTGTAATGTAAATTATGTATCATCAGCCTTATTGTTTGGAACTGGTTTGTTCATTAGTATTTATATTTGCCTGGTAATTTAGGTCAGTTTTGGGTTTGTGGCTCCTGCCAGATGCCAACAAACATCAAGTCTCGCTGTGTATACTCAAGACATCGATTGTGAATGAAAACAAATTCCAAAGTTTGGGATCCATGATGTTTCAACCCTGCCTTGTGATATATGTTATTATTTGATGGATGATGACCACCAAAATATAGTTGCACCAGATAGGGATGATTTTTCGGTTCTCGGGCACGTTCTGTTAATTGAAACCTATCGATGAGAAAACATGTGCTGCGAGATACTATTCCGTTTTTTACTTTTTTCTGTACATTTCTTTGTCCTTGGCAATGTAGAGATCTTCCGCATGTTATTTTGTATAAAGTTATAGCTAACCGAACAGACTGGTCTCAGACTCGGTGATGAGTAATTGCTAGAGAACCACCCATATATTTTATTGCACTGCGAGTTGGATATATAAAAATCATTCATACGCATGATAAACAGAATCCACAATATTGACTCAAGATAGAAAATCATACAAAGAAAGTAAAATGTTTCAAACGAAAAGCTGATTTAAGTAATGAAGGAACTTGGAAACGAAAGAAGAAAGAATGAAGACAGTGATAGTAGGACTAATAAAAAGCATACTGATAATACATGTTGAGTTCCAGTTACTAGCCCTCATAAGTCCCTTCAACGCCCTCATCGTACTCCTCCTCCTCCTCCTCTGCAGTTGCATCCTGGTATTGCTGGTACTCCGCGACCAAATCGTTCATGTTACTCTCTGCCTCTGTGAATTCCATCTCGTCCATTCCTTCCCCGGTGTACCAGTGCAAAAAGGCTTTGCGCCGGAACATGGCAGTGAACTGCTCACTGACCCTCCTAAACATCTCCTGAATTGATGTCGAGTTTCCAATAAAAGTTGATGACATCTTCAAATTCTTGGGTGGAATATCACACACACTTGACTTCACATTGTTGGGAATCCATTCCACAAAGTATGAAGAATTCTTGTTTTGCACGTTGATCATTTGTTCATCTACCTCTTTCGTGCTCATCCTCCCCCTGAACATTGCAGATGCCGTCAAGTATCGGCCGTGTCGTGGATCAGCAGCACACATCATATTTTTGGAGTCCCACATTTGCTGGGTCAGTTCCGGAACAGTAAGTGAGACGTACTGCTGAGATCCACGAGAAGTGAGAGGCGCAAAGCCCACCATAAAGAAGTGAAGACGTGGGAACGGTATCAGATTGACTGCCAGCTTCCTGAGGTCTGAATTCAGCTGTCCAGGAAACCTCAAGCAACACGTAACCCCACTCATAGTTGCCGAAATCAGATGGTTCAGATCACCAACTGCAACGAACCATTAGCAGAGAAATGATCAAGATTAGTAATATATACTGAAGCATTGGCCCAAAAAGAGAGAAGGGAAATTAGCTGACGGAAACAACTGGGGCGAGGACTAAGGGAGATGGTACTCACAGCTTGGAGTGCTAAGTTTTAAGGTCCTGAAGCAAATATCATAGAGTGCCTCATTGTCAAGAACCATACACTCATCTGCATTCTCCACCAGTTGGTGCACGGATAAAGTGGCATTGTATGGCTCCACAACGGTATCAGAGACCTTAGGAGAAGGGAAAACAGAGAATGTGAGCATCATTCTGTCAGGGTATTCTTCCCTAATCTTTGATATCAACAGTGTCCCCATGCCAGACCCCGTGCCTCCTCCAAGCGAGTGACAGACTTGAAAACCTGAACAGTATTTACAGCAACATAAGTTCAATTTTCAAATTCCTAACGAGATATGTGATTATGAGATCTTTTTGTCACTTGCTGCTACGTAATATTAATAGAACACAACCAAGAAGGCATACCAATTCCGTTCTGTAATTGAAGTTACTACGCATTAAAAAGAAACAAAAATTAACGACTCCACCACCTTATTAATACTATAATGCAAATGCAGATCCATATGTTAAAAATGGAATTCTCTTTGCAATTAGTTAAGCCAATTTGATATTTGATTTAGATTAGTTATAATTTTTTCATTTCAACATGATATCTGTTTAGAAAATAAATAAACAGACAAATAGTTATTTAAACATTCTTTTCCATTACTATCCTGTTCTATTATTAATTTAAAAAAATCGCGATATTTAAAATAGTTTGAATAAGTTTTAGAGAAATGTAACTCTAAATTATTTTATTTTTGGGCGAAAAATAATTTATTCTTAATACAAATTATGTAGAGAAATAAATAAAAATTGGAATAAAGAATAAATTATTTTTCATACCCTAGCAAGAATTAGTAAAATTGGCATTATTATATACGCGGTTTATTCCTATCCTTGCTGGCAACAATTAGTAGCCAGTCTACTAAGTCCGAACAGAGTCAGCCTGACGTGTTAATTTAATAATATTCGTAAAATCGCTGAAGTAAATGCATCGCGTCGGTGCCGCATAAACCTGACTTTGTTTTGGGCATCAGAACTCACAGTTTCACACTAGTTTGTGGAGGCATAAAAGCAGATATTTATATATTTTTTTCTGGATTTTTTATTGCATCAGTAGGGATAAATAAAATAAAGGTTGCGTGGTCCCTGTATGTCCCCGGACAAGACAATATGGGGCCCTAACAATGTGATCTGATCAGCCTTCCCACTGAATTCATGACAAACACAAGCAATCCGAAGGCTGAAAATGACATCCGTGTTAAAAAAAAAAAAAAAAGTAATAACACCCCAATGATTTCAGAGCAAAAACTAATAGGGGTAAAATAAAAAGGTCCTGATGCAGAAGAGTTCCAGATCTAGTGATATACTGTTCTTTCAACCGACTTGAAGAAATTCGTTTTGCAGGAAAGAATAGAAAATGGTTATTGCAAAAGCGAAAGGAAGTAGTTGTTCAAACTTCAAAGTTTTATTCAATAATTGAGGCAAAACAGTTCGAGACAAAAAACTAGTAACCAGAGCATCATCATTTCAAATGGTCAAATGAAAAAAAGGAGCTCTGAAATGTTCCAGAATAACAAATATAAAAAATCTTTTATGCATCAGCCTTTCTTATTGAGGTTCTGAACTAAAGGATTAAACGATTCGGGCTTTCAAGGATGCGAATATAAATATATATGTTTTGCCTATAACACTTTCTCACTTAAAAGCAAGATCTTATCCTCTGTTTGTCAGTAAACTCCACCAATAGTCCGCAATCGCGTGCAGAAAGGTTAACAGGAAGAAAATTCACTTGAGATGGTCGGGACTGGAAAGTCTTCATTACTCGAGAAGAACAGTGGTCTAAGCTTATAAAACAATTATCATATGCCGTAGATATCGATCACCGTGTCAAACAGATGCAAAACTTCAATCACAAAATAAATATTGAAATCAATGAAAAAAGAATGGAGAGTAAAGTCCATACAATAATGGCATCGTCGCAAAAGCATAGAGGAAGTTCAGAAAAACTTTGTTCAAAGCATTAGAAAATGCGATTTAATTAACCAAATTCGAGATCGAGCATATGACAAACAAGCAAACTATGGACCAGATGTTTGAAGCAGGAATAACATAAAGGACTTAAACAGAGGAACATGGAACAGAGAAAATAAAACTGAAATTGAGAGAACCAGAAAGTACCTTGCAAGCAATCGCAATTCTCAGCCTCTTTACGAACAACATCAAGAACTGCATCAATCAACTCGGCTCCTTCGGTATAATGACCTTTGGCCCAATTGTTTCCGGCACCGGACTGTCCAAAGACAAAGTTATCGGGGCGAAATATCTTGCCAAAGAGACCCGATCTGATGCTGTCCATGGTACCAGGTTCGAGATCCATGAGCACCGCCCTGGGAACATAGCGACCACCGGAAGCCTCATTGTAATAAACATTGATCCTCTCCAATCGAAAATCAGAATCGTCATCGCCGATGAACTTGCCGGTGGAATCGATGCCGTGCTCGTCGCAGATAACCTCCCAAAACTTGGAACCGATTTGGTTACCGCACTGGCCTCCCTGAATGTGTAATATCTCTCTCATGGTGACAGCTAGAGGATCGAACCAAGGAAGAGAAGAGAGATGGTTATAGGAACAAGGAGGGAAGCGAAGGAGGGAAGAGCAATAGCATGCAGTTTTATGGACAAGATGAGAGAGAGAGAGAGATTAGTGTTTTTGAGGGAAACGCAAGTTTTTCAGGAATGGTTAAAAGTGAGAATGAAAATAAATGAATTTTTTTAATTTTTATTATTGGGAGCTCTTTTTGTTATATTGTGGCGTTTTTTATGATAATGGAAGGAGTGGGGCAGGCACAGCAGGGGCACCACCACCAACAAAACCAGCTCACGTTATGAGTGTGAGGCCCACCTTTCTCACCTTCCTTACCGTCTTAACGTGCACCCTCCATCCATTTCGGGCCAGTGCAGTCATATCCTGATCCAAAACAATTATATTAAATTGTACCCAAAAAAAACAATTATATTAAATTACATTCATAATTGTGAGAGAGGGCATCAAATCAATCCCCCCCTTATTTCTTTTAGTATTCATATAATTGAACCTTAACTGTGCGAACTGGCTATAGTGGTAGGGGACTAGGGGTATCTTATATAATGCACAGATATACACAACACTAAATTCAAGGTATATTTTCATTATTATATGTTTGCTTTAAAAAAGGATTAAACTGATTTTTACTACTAAGTTTATTCCCTCTATTTTAATTATAAAGTTTAATTGATGGAATTGTTTTTCATCTAAACTTGTTCCTTTTCTTTTTTTCACCCGCTACCATCATTTAGATGTTTACTATTAGATTAAGATCTAATAGTTCATATTTAATATTTTAAAACTAGTATGTTTATTTTTAATGATTTAATTATAAGGGTTAATTGATAGAATTTTTTTTTTTCCTTTTCTTTTTTCATCTGCTACCATCATTTAGACATTTACCTCTTTATCGTTATTAGATTAAGATCTAATAGTTAATATTTAATATTTTTTTAAAAATATTACTAAAATAAGAGAATGATATGAAGGAAATGGAGAGAATGATGGAAAGAAAATATTAAATGTGGACAATTAAATCTTGATTCCATACTCAAAATGAGAGAACAAGGAGCAAGTTTCTAATGCAAATAATTAACAGAGTACTCAGGGACCCAACTGACACACATGATTTATTTTTCTCAATCCACAACGTTTCTCAAATTTATAATTACTTTATCAAACTCTCTCTATTTACTATGCATGTTAAAGAGTTTTCATCAATAAGTAATGTACTCTAGGAAATTCACACATTTACAAATAAATGATTTAGCTAATTTTTTTTTTATTTGTGTGAATTAGTTACTAGGCTGTTATATTTAAGATGGTTGTTATTTTTATCTGTGAGGTAAACATTCTAATCAGAATGATTAAATGTTAATTCCAGTATTTTAGTATGAATGATATTATCATTAGATTTTTTTCCTGATTGGCGGTCTTTTTAATATTCCTCAGGTTATAGAGTGAAGGTTAAAGCTGAAGGGTGATGATTAGGAGAAAGCAAGCATGAGTTATTGCTTTTAAACTAGTCGGTGAAGTGGGTTACAAGATAATGACGTTCATAGATGAGACGTCCATCCTCATGAACATAATGTCATTATTATTACTATTAAACATTTTATCTCACAGTATGTATATATGTGTGTGTGTGTGTGTGACATTGTACGTACAATAATAGATTATTCGATCCAATCCAAAAATAGAGAAATGGCGCACAAAACATGACAGGAAGTAGCCAGTTCGCAGTCTTGCTGTATTTGCTTGTTTTTATTCTTAGTGTTATTTTAGCACCACATGACCAAACTTTTTAATTTGACCAGAAAAAGATTCTTTCTGTTTTTTTTTAATTTTAATATTTATCTTTAATCATTGCTGCCATTTCCTTTCTTCTATCATCTCCCTTCAAGAAAAATAAGTTGGGAGTGCTATCACGTTCTTTTCATCCTCTTCTATGAATGAAGCTTCAATCATTAATATTCAAATGGTTTTAATTTTTTTTTTAGTCTTAGCCTTAAAGCCTTTAATGAAAAGACAAAAAGGAAAGACTTCACAACCAGTTTTCTTGTTAACAAATTTTCTTGTCAACTGAGTACTAAATATGAATACCTCTCCCAACGAGGATTCAAACCTTAATTTACTGCGTTGTAAAGGATTATTAGTCTTTTAAGATACCCCGGCGGGTGGGTTCAAAGTGTTTAATTACTAATAAAAAATGGTAATATGTACCCAAAAAAGACAATAGTAATATAAACTCTAAATTAACAGGGGGCCCAAGGAAAAAAGTTGACAGGACAACAGCACATTTGTACTTTCACATGTGGTGTACCAGCTCTCCAAGCACAAATGACAAAACATAATGGCGTTTCATAAACTAGTTTACACGCTAAGATTTTGACATGATATTAGGACTGAGCAGAGCATGCTGTGGTAAATTTCCCTACCACTATTGAAGCTGGCCATCATTCAACTGCCTCTTGAAGTTTAGAGCCTCATCTGTCAGAAACTCACTGGTACAAAACATTATAACGTTTAAGCTAATACATATGCAGGGCAAAATGGAAGGGTATCATAAAACAAAATACTGCAAGAAACATTAAAGTGATGAAAAAGTCACTCACAAAATACTCTCGGCCATCATCGATGCTTCCCATCTTGGGCTCCATGGGTAGTCCGTCATAATGCGTGACTTAATGGGTGCCATGTAAGAATTGAAATGCTGGAATTTACAGAGGGGGGAAAAACAGAACTTTTCAGATAACATTGCTTTAGGGAGCATTTCATATTAATGACTTGGATTCACATTATATCCCTCTCTCTACATACCATTATTGCATTCAAACTTCAAAATACATTGCTTTGCTAAAGAAATACACACACCAATTTATTAATCAGGGTTCAGAAATATGATTGGACTTTTTCCACATTTATAAAAATATACTAGAATCAAAGGGGCAAAATAACCACGTAATTATTGTCACTGTACTGGATCGATTTCCTAAGAATTTCGCATTCACATTTTATGTTCTCATATGATTGATGCAACATGAACAATATGTACAATACAGAGGCTTATTAATCTGTCGCCTGATTTTTAGACATTAAACAATACTCAACAAAAAAAATTAGACAGATCAATGACCAAAACTTCATAGTTTTACCTGAGAACTTTGAAGCAGAAGAGCTGGCTGTTGCTTTGGAAATTGTGTTGGTATTATGAAGTGTGCCTATAAAAACAAAACCATCAGAATATTGGTCATAAACAGAAAGGTCCCAGTCAGGCAGCTTGAAACTTAAAAACCATGGGAAAGAATGAAACAAGATATCAGTATCGAACATTGGACATATTTTACTAATGGGAAGAGTAAAGTCAACCATCCAATCATATACAGTATCACTACTAACAATGAGCAGTTCAAAAAATAAATTATAAACTTCATCTTATCCCCCCCCCCCCCCCCACCACACACAAAACCAAAAATCTGATATCCATTCCAAAAGTCATTCCCAACAACCTAGAAATCAATTTCTAAGTACCGTCCACATGTACAGACAGATATCAAGTAATGAGAATTATATATTACCAAGAATGTGAAAACTCCAGACGCAGCAAGAAAGGTTGCCTTTCTGCAAAAGACCTAGAGATCAAAATTAAAAACTAGTCATAAGAGCTCAAACCAGACAGTTCTAGAAAAGTTGCAATTAAAGTTCACAGAAATACCGGATCAGCTTCTATAGGTCTTCCAAACTGACATGCTAGTGCTTCAATAAAGTGCCTTCTAACATCAATTAATGAAACAGCCTCCCGGACCTATGTTCAAAATTATATTTTATCATACTTATAGAAAAACGGCAGTAGTGGTGTAACGTAACACAAATTGTAATACCAAAGAAATTTTGACCTAACCTGTTTCTCAAGAGATTCTTCAACCTGGGGCAGATATTCTGCCAGGCACCTTTAGAAGTAGAATTATAAAACAAAAAAACGTTATAATATGAATTTTCCCAATCTTGCAGTATGTATAGCACAGTAGAATGACAAAGCATATAGTATGCATGACATAAGAAGATCAAAGAAGCAAACAACTCACATTCCGGCCAACCAAGAGGGTAACTTCACATCCTCAATGGAAAATAGAGCTTTCAATTCAGGTGTAGATACTAACTTCAGGCGAGGTGCTGAAGGAGCAGACATGTATTTTCTCCCAACAGGATATATGACCTAAGTTTACCATAACATGAATAATATGTTGTTAGCCCAGGAAGTACTAAGTCGAAGAGAAATTAAGGAAATTAATAGAAAAAGGAAAGAAAGGAACCTGCAAGAATATTTTTTGAGTTTGTCTCCAGGGACATCCAGGCACCAACTTATTTATGTTCATGTCCATTAGGGGAACAGAAAATTTAACCTCCTCTGGCTACACTAAAAGTTAAAGTCACGCAAATAAAGAACACTGTCAAAAGCTACATAACTATATTTATAATTTTCACTTGGTAAATGACTTCATGATGCCATTAAAAAATCAAATTTTTAGAAAGAAATACCTTTTCAAAACCAGAACTTATCTGCATTTCTATTCCCTGTAGGAGAGAAGATGAAGTAAGTTTCAATGTTTGATTAAGGAAAGGATGATAAATCACATGTGATGTTCGAATAAAAAAAATGGATGACACACATCGCAACAGGGTACAAAATCTGACAACTAATTACATTATTAAAAACATGTAAGTTAAATAAATTGAAAACGAATTATACGTTTTTGCTATGGTATCCACTCAATAAGAGAAATAGAGAAGAACTCAATTGACAAACTTAACTCCTACAGACCTACACATGTCATGGTAACAACTAACAAGTATATAGAAGTTTCCACCATATAAAATGGCAAACCCCCCCCGCCCCCAAAAAAAAAAAAATTCCTGGGATTTTTTTTTCAACACTGCCACCAGGTGCGTAATTGGAAATGGACATCCATTGAATACAAACATCCCCCATATCCACTATGCACATAATTCCCAATACTTGTCTGTTACTGACTTTGAGATTACCAAGCATGAAAAGCTTCTAACAAAAATACGGACATAGAATGTGCTTCATCCATGTACAAGACATAAATGGAAATTAAGGAATTATCATTTCACACTTGATTTTCTGTACGTTAGCATGATAGCAATGGTGTGAACTGTGAAGAATTACCTCCCTCGATAGTATAGTGCTGATTTCAAATTTCAATCGATCATCATCAACTTTTCCAACACGCTTCCTTTGATATGACATGTATTGATCTCTATTGAGACATTAACAAAGCAACTACTTCAACATTCATGTATCCAATCAAACTTGTTAACATCACCACAGACAAAAACTAATTCCCCAATAGTTCTTGCCTCAAATATTGAATAAGAGCCAGTAAACGCGTAGGATCTTTGTTGTTCCAATCACTTAAGCAGTTTTTTGATGGCATAAGGTCCAGTTGTCCTCCAGCAGACTCCATATGAAATGGATGAAAATCTTCATCTTCTAGCCCAAAAACAACATCAGGTGCAGCTGTTGGACTCTCTGTGTCATATATAACATCCCCTGAAACAAAATTAACCTATAAGAAATTTGAAGAGAAACACAAAAGTAAATTCCAATGAGATTGAAAACAAAAGAACACGTGGCGCAGTTTTCCTACATCTGATGAAGTCCAAGCAGTAGGGAATGACTAGAGTGAACCGATCAACTACCCCAGGATGGTGCTTGCTACCGGACCACATCTGTTCAACCTGCAAAGTAAATAGAAGAACGGATGCGGAGTAATTTCTGGAGGGGATCTACTGAAATTACACACAAAAAATTGACATTGTTGCTTCTTTCCTAACAGAGAGAAAGAAGAGAAACAGCATTCGCATATGATATAATTCCAGCCGAGCTAATACTCCAACAGCAGGAAAATTAAAGTGAAACAGGGACAGTTCCGTAACCTGGACATTAAATACTAAAACAGGATAAAAGAAAGTTGAGATTTTGGATCCAGAAATCACACAAGCCTATGCATTTTTCTCGCAAACAATATAAAAGAATTGGGTATTTGTGAAGGGTTACCTTGAGGGTGAGAGGAAAGTGAGAGAGAAGGTGATTAAGCTGAGCAGAGATGAAGGGAGGAACATAATCTGCAGCCATAGCTATTTCAGGGAAAGAGATCGTTTAGGTGAGAACTTGAAAGAAGGCGATCAATTTATCGTGCGACGAAAGCAGAAAGAAGTAATTTGCTTTCAGATTCTCTCCCTGTCCATTCCCGTGCCTGTCCTCTCCCTGGCGTCGAAACGACGTCGTTTCGCATCTTCACCAAACGCCCCGTTTTACTCATGCCCCAGGAGCCCGCCAAGAAGCCACCAATGCCGTCGCAGTTAGCCGTGCTTCAACTGGAACTGTTTCTTGCCGCGGTCGTGCAGCTGTTGATCGGCAACAGGGAAGAATGAGCTTGTTTCATTTTTTCAATTGTGCTATTCTTACCTTTGTCCCCCACGCCGTTTACTATTCTGCCACTCCCCTGTAAGTCTCTTCCTCCTAGATCTATTCCTTACCTCCTTCCTTCCTGTTTTTTTCCACTTCAATCCTTTGTCTGGTTTTATGTCTTTTTTTTATCTCCCCATCTTTTTAAATTTCCCGATTTGTATTTTTAAGATGAAAATTTATACTCGTCGATTTACCCCACCATCCTTCTTTTTCCTGATGAATTACTACTGCCCCCTTTATTTCATTCATATTGCCCTATACGGACTTTTTTTTCTTCCTTTTTTGTTAGTGTAAGTTGCTCATGAACAGAATATCCAAACTCACCGATGATATTATTTGAGAAGTTCATTTTTCTAATTGGCTCTCGCGCACGAATTGCAGATGGCATTCCCTGTGTGGAACACACCATTAAATAGTCTGCCTTTGTTGTTGAGCTAAATGTTGTTCAATTTCCAATGAGTTCATTGCTTAGTCTCTGAATGTTTTATTTAATTTGTTTTTATTACTCAAACCGAAAGTCGGACAGCCTACTTCTATTGAAAACCTGATTGAAATTTACTGTATCATTGCTTTCAAATATCAAATACTCTTCAAAAGTTGCTCCTACCATGTGACCAAGGCCTCATAGTGGTAAACATTAGTATGAAATTAGTTACACATTCTTGAGTTGAAGCATCTCAGAATTATTTACACCTATTAGTATGATTTTCATTGTTTTGGTTAATTATTTATCAATTTATGTTGGCCATATATATTTTTTTCAATTTTGCAGGGGCTTTGATCATGGATATAAATGTTACTCCTAAATTCAATCTTGAATTTGATAATATTGAAGAATCATAGAAGAACACAATTCAATCTCTTTTATTAAAATATGGATTTTTTTACATAGCATTGTCTCGTCTTAAGACAATTGAAAGTTACATGATTATCACTATACATAGATTAACATTATCCTACAAATACAGGTTTGATGATTGGATATGATCCTCCAACATGAAGTCTTTATGTCAGCTTATTTTGTCCAGCTCTTTTGTACAGCGTCTGACTTCTTTCGGGCTGCTCTCATTTTGGTCATACAAACTCATCATTTTGTTCTCCAACCATATTTATGTATTTTCAATTGATGTAATATGAGCTGACTCTGTTTTTTGTCAAGCTTGCTCTATCGTCAAGTAACTTGCTAGAAAAGAACATTAAAATACAGTCATGTAACATGTTATGTTATTTGCTATTCAAAATGTTCACAGAGAGGGTCTATACATCCAAGTAAAACATTTTGATACTCGTGCACTTGATCAATATAAGCTGCTAATATGATATCCATAGCAAAGTTAACTTGGTTAAATGTTGCAATTCTCTAGTCCTCTTGCGCCCACCCAAAGGGGTGCCAATCTATGCAGTACAGAATCAGCAAACGCCCATCCTAATGCAAGAGATCAATTTGAGACATAGAAATATCAGTGCACTTCCTCAAGAGATGAATAAACATAGACATCCTTTTTAACATAGATGATGTTATGCCCTATCACACTCACCAAGGCCAACTGCTTGAAATTTATGATTTTGAGAGATGTTCCTGTGAGTCAACTGGGTCAAGGCAAAATAAAGCCCAGCAACATCTATGAAGCCTATCAATGCCTTTAGACATTCCTGGGAGAAAAAATATGCCATTTTTTATCACTTGTTAATCATTATAAAGGTGTTAGAAGAGCACAATAACTTCAAAAACTAAAAACAGTGATTCTATATAACCTGGCCATTTGGTACAAGGAAAGGAGAATAAAATGAAAAAGGAGATTTTGAATGTAAAAATAAACTTTTTTGTCCCTACTTAGAGAAGTAAACAAAAATAGAAAAAAAAATTGTAGAGTTATCATTACAATAAAATAATAGACATTACAAAAGGAGGAAGGAGCTCCTCCTATGATACCAATCAAAGTCCTAAAGAATATCAAAGGAATTCAGAAGATAACCACATAGCCATTGATTACTATGTTATATGTATGTTGTGTGTCATAGATTCACGGACTAGTCTTTTGATAAATAAGTCTGGTTTTAAAAGTATCGGACAACCTCATTTTTGCATAAGATTCCTTCCTTTCTTCTTATAATTAACTAAGCATGCAGCTGTATTCGACACCTACTTGTAAAAGTAAATAAGTGACACAGCTTCACAACATATTGAACATCGAACATATGCTTTACACTAACATGATGGACAGTGAAAGATATTCAGTGGGTATAGGGGGTGAGTTAGAGA
>JBAGKO010000011.1:11905820-11918813 GCA_037177275.1 Acacia concinna | reverse complement strand
AACAGGGGTCCGGTCGGCCGGTTTTCCGATCCGACCGGCCGGTCCGGTCCGGTTTTAATTACATTGATTTAAACTGAACATTTAATTTAAAAATAAAATAAGAGAACTAAGTCATTTGATATGTCATTATAATTAATCAAAATAATGTCATTTGAGATGTTATATGTCTTAATAAGCATACCACATATGCTATTTTAATGTATTAGTATTACATTGAATGAATTAACAGTGTCAACGGCAAGACTAAATCCTTTTTAAACTTCAGGGATTAACTGTTATAAATAGAATAAATTTAAGAGGCCACAACCATTTGTTTTTAATTTAGGGAATCAAAACTAAAATTGAATTAAACTTGAAGGACCAAAATTATATTAATTCTTTCTTTTTTCCTTGGTTTGCCAACACAAAAAATTCCAATTGCAAAAAGAAAGAGATATGAAATTTAAACTTGTTTATTAGCAAGTAATTTTGCCCGAAAATTTGTCTATTAGCAATTTTACTTTGAAAGTGTTAAAAAGGGAACATTTTTTCCCTTATCCTAGCTAATTTTGATTGTTAATTAGTTAAATACATTGAGCACATGTCATTTTTGTTAAAGTGTAAATTTATCCAAAATATTTAAATATAACTTAAAAAATAAGGAAGATACATGGATTTCTGGAGTAAATTTGAACCTTAACAAAAATCATGTGCATGATATATAGACTGTCAACTCAATATATTTAGTCTATTAACAGTCAAATTAAGTGAAAAAACAGTAAAGAAAACATTGCTTTCTTTTTTGCACCTATGCAATAAAATTGCCCCTCATTGACAACTTTTATAGCAAAGTTGCTTCTTAACCCTTGTTTATTTATGTATGAAAAGAAATTTACTTCATGTGACATTACATGTTGGTCCAGTTGGCAAAAAGACTGGTTTAGAATCATAAGATTGTGGATTCAAATTTCATCAGAGGATATTGTTAATGAATCCCATAATCCAACTCATTTATCTCTTAAACTTACAATTTTTTCCCTAAATATTCCTTTGACCGGACATATTAAAAATATTTATGTGGAAGATATTTGTAATATCCATTATCAAATATGGTAATTTAGAGAAATCAGAGTCATTTATTAAAAATAGTTAGTATTTTCACTAATACTTATAAGTTAGTTGGTTAGATTATATTAATAACTAGTAGTCTAATTTATAACAAATTTATTTGGTCTTCCAATGAAATTTGAGTAAATTCTAAGTTTTTACTATGATTTTTATTTACATTTTTACACCAAGTATGAATGTTGCAAAGTAAGAGCAACTAAACCATTAAATTAAAATGTTTAAACAATGTTGAGTGTTAAATTTAATCAAATCTTAATCCCTTTTAAAAAGTATATTTGATTATCATATCATTTAACGTTAATAGAAAAAACGTATTAATGTTGCATTCTTATATTGTTAAAAAGAACTCTCTTATTTATGAAAATTTCTGATGGAGAATATGGTCATCAAATAGCTTTTTAACCTGTTTTTCTCTTCACTCGTTTATTATTCTTATTTTGCCTATCAAACCAGCTATGGATTGCTTGTTTAAAACCTCATTACTTATGAATATCGACGACTTGTATAAAACAGACCCTCTCCTAGTCTCCTATGGCACATAGGACTCAAACTGGAGAATGAAAACAATGTTCGAGTTATGTAAGAACTGATTCTTCTAACCTTGTTGCTCTTTTTTTTTTCCTTTCCTTTTTAAATCTTTAAAATATTGTAATATCGTTTGTATTTGTCCCCCCTCACAGCCTTGAATCTGCAGACTCCACAGACTTGAACATGCCGCATCTAATTCGAATAGTTTCTTTTTCTTTTTTTCCAACAGCCTAAGGAACAACATTTGGTCCCTTTGTCCTCACGTATATCTAATCCAAGGCCCAAGCCTGTAGTGAGAGAAAACGAGTTAATTGAGCACAGCAAATTATGAATACAGACAAGGTTGTCAAAAAACAGCAATAGCGATTAGAGATTATGGGATTAATGAAAACAAATATGAACCAACCTGGATCTTGCCATCAGAGAAACCAACAAAAAGCATCACACCATCTGGATCTGAAGCTAGAGACGTGATTTTGGTGTGACCACCAGCCGTTTTGATGGAAGCAACCCTGCTCAGCTTATACTTTAGCCATACCTCAATAGTCCCACATTTATTGCCGGTAAATACAAAGTCACTGTTCATGGCCATACAGTGGATGTCTAGACTTGTTGAGAGTGACCCCACCACTTCTTTGGACGACAGTGACAATATCTATGTAAAGAAACAGTAATGGTAAGTATATCAGTAATCTCTTAACATTACCAGGCATCTTAGTTATATATAACCGGCACAAGTCTTAGAATCAGACTTCAAAAGCTAGCTGGGCCTAAGGCCTTAACATAAGGAGCACAAGTCTTTGAGAATCACAACTCCAAAAACTAGCTGTTGGAGTTGAAGAACACAAGATCTTGTAAAGCCCTTAATTTAAGGTAACTTTCCCAATGTGGGATTTGATAACATTATATGGGGTGTTTACCTTTCCCGTGGTTGAATCAACTAAAGAACCACCAGCAATAAGAAAATCATCATAAATCAGAAGGGAGTGAATGAATTGTTTTCCCAGCAATTTTCTTGTCCCTGATAAAATTGTGTTTGATGTATAACTCGATAACTCTACCTCCTGCGATTTTATCACACCAAAATATAAAGGAACACATAATTTATTGACAAGCTCTTGTATGCAACTAACAAGCATAGCAAATATAAGAAGAAATGTAAAGAAAGAGTACCTGAACAATGTAACCAGAGCAACCGCAATATAGTTTATTCCCAGACATTACAAGGCATTTCACATGTTTGTTGAAATTAATAAGCTTTGGAGCTTCTGACCAATTATACACCTGTAAAATGTTAAGCTTGTTAATATGAACTAGCTAGGACTAGATTTACAGTTGTTAAAGGAAACAAAAGGAGAATTGCCTTAGCTCCAGTTCCTTGAGTTACATAGCAAGCCAATTTATCATTTGCTATCAACTCATACACAGCCTCTTTGATATCATGAACTTGAACACAATGAATCTCATCATATTTCATCGTCCATACCTGTACATGAAGTAGAATCTGAATCAGATTAGTGTTATTTTAAACAAAAGAATCGACCAGGAGGATCACGTTGATAGCTAGCTAACCCGAATGGTTTTGTCTAAGGAGCCACTGTACAGTTTGTCGCCTGAAGAGTAGAGACATGTTACTGCTTTGGTGTGTTCATGAGTTTCTTGAACTAATCTTAATACTCTTTTCTTAGCATCCCATACCTATTAAGAACATCAAGTGTAATTGTTACAGAGACAAATGATGTGCATGCACACACAACATAAAATGAAAAGCAGTAACCTACCTTCATGGTTCCATCAGTGTGTCCACTCAAGACCCGGCCATTCGCATAAAGCAAAGAAAGTACCTCTCCATTTGAGCTCAAATCTAACTCTAAGACTTCCTTACAACTCCATAGTGCTGTCTAAATTAAAGATCAAAGAGAAATAAAATAGGTATTGATATGCAATCTTTTAGATGGGAATTAAATTATAGGGAGAATTACCGTACAGTCCCATATAAACAATCTAATAACTAAAAAGTCCCACAACAAGTGAGCAACATGCAACTTATTATTATTTCCTACAACATATCTTGTTTTTATGTGTTATTCACTTGTTTTGGGACTTTATATAATTAGTTTTCTTATGTGGGATTTATGAGTTATATCCCCATTCCACTTACCACATCAACGGATTTTAAGTTTAGTAGGGCTTTCATAATATCAGCAGCCACCACACAATATTTCTTCAACTTTCTAAGTGTTTTGTAGATGCTGTTGGCACAAGTTCCTAGTGCTTCAAGAGCAACTGTAACATTTGAGGGTCTTCAGTTTTAGTAATCCTATATATGATTCCGATAAAGATCATATA
The DNA here is from genome assembly GCA_037177275.1 of Acacia concinna. Lineage (NCBI taxonomy): Eukaryota > Viridiplantae > Streptophyta > Magnoliopsida > Fabales > Fabaceae > Acacia > Acacia concinna. Next base: position 11,914,829 of record JBAGKO010000011.1, on the reverse strand, counting down.
AACAAAGCGAAACCTACTTGGATCGCTGATAAAGTTCTTCAAAGAAAGGGTAGCTAAGATCATTTCCTCGAGGTTCTTGGATGATTGGAGGACGTTTATTAGTTCCTCAAGCAAGGATATTCTAGCAACATCCCTTATCCCTGTATCAGGAATGGTAGAGAGCATGTGTGTAAGCCATGTGGCAACGACAAGACATGATTTTGCTGTCTCTAAGGAAGTACTCTTGAGGCACTCTTCTAAAGCCTTAAATATGGAACCCTTTTCATGGTTGCAAAGAACAAAAGCCACCCTTTTCTGCCAAGATCTCATAGCATTTTCTTCATCCTCCTATTCAAGGAAAATTAATCTTAGCATGGATACAAATATTAATCGGTATTAGGACAATCAATCAAAACCATTGTTTCTACCACGTCATTGTCATATTTTTCTAACTGCTCAACTTTCATGAGAGCATTGTAAGGTTGGTCAAATCCTGCAATCTTAAGCAGCCATGCTTCAGTGTATGACTTTCCTGAAGAAGTGAGATGTCCGATAAGAAGCAGTAAAGCATCTAAAGCCTTTGTCTGAGTATTTGAGAAGTCCTTTCGCCAGAGTGATTCTATCAGGGCCTCTACAGCTTCTTCCCTGAAAATGCTCATCTTTCGTGGCTCAACCTACAGATTTGACAAGATTCAAATTAATATAAGGTGATAATTTTGACCTTGGTAAAAGAAAAATTACAGCTTAGTAGTAGATTTGATGTCAAAAGGTCAACCAGGAGATCAAGCTGAAGCAGAAGACCAGCTACTGCAAGTTGATGCTCCATAGGAGCCATCTGAAGATACACAAGAAATGTATGCATGGTACTAAATGCTCCCTCATCCTTGATAATCTGCAACAACTTGTTGCACAGTGTTCTCCTGTGATATCATTAAAGAAATAATCAGTTACAGATTTAGCAGTTAAACTTACAGCATAATGCCTTCATAATTTTTTGAATTAGTGTTTGTTGATTGAGGTTAATTTCTGAACTTACAAATTTCCCACCTAAGATGATTGAATTGCAGAATTTAACTACCACAGTTGCTTTGGTCTACTTAGTACTTGACAGTAAATAGTTTAGAGACAAAGGAATGCAATGTAAGTAACAAGCTTACCTATGCAATTGAACAAGCTGTGAGAGAAACTCCACACATATCCCTCTGACACTATCACTTCCAGAATGAAATAATTCAAGAACAAGAGATAATTCAATTTTGTTTGCAATCAAGCTCCTGCAATTTCTTTCAGCTTGCATGCAGCACAGAAGTATGGAAACAACAGACCTCCTTCCTTCCGTCCTTTCCATATACTTAACCAAGATTGGAATTCCATTTGCCGAAATAACACTCAGAGCATTGAGGGACCGGCTATATTCATTCCCTCCTAATAAAGTCTGCTCAAGAATCGCCACAGCTGCATCTCTTGGATCGATAAGGAACTGAAGATCGTCAAACTCTTTAGTTTTGTTCTGGATCAGCTGGACAATGGAGGGTATTAGTTCATGAGCAGAGAGTTTATCATAAACTGGTCTCAGTTGGTAAATTAGAACAGCGGCCTCAATCAAACCGTTCTTGAGCAGAGTAGCCAAGCAATCGAAATCAGAATCAACATTGGAGAGTATTTCTCCAACACTTCCATCTGCAAAAATTAACTCAGACAGGATATAAATTGAAGTTCTCAGAACTTCCCTATTTAAAGAAGCTGAAAGTATTTCCGCTAAGCCATTTATAACAGTTGGATTTGATAACAAAGAATGAATATGAGGATCATTCCTTGAGTCCTTCCATAATCTAGCTATCGCCAACACAGAATTTTCACATTCTTGCAAGTCTTCTGATGTGCAAAGACTTGAAATATAAGGTTTCAAACAATTAATAACTGTTTCAACTTCAGCTTGAGATATTACACTAGTTGGTGATGAAGCTACAGGGACCCGCATAAATCTTTGGCTCCTTTGTCTAGTATAATCATTTGCACTCTTATGAGCTGGTGAGTCAGCTATTTTGTGGATACCAGAGACCACTGGGATATCTTTGAGAGATGGAGAATTCATAGAACTCCTTAATGAGTCTGAATTTGAGAACTCCTGAGCTAGTTCTGGATGTTGTTCTTTCCATGATGTTATCAATCTCTTCAAGACATAGTTTGTTTTAGGTAGTATGCTAGCCGAGATAGATTGCCGCGTAATGGGGCATGTCGTGTTTCCAGTTTTTAGCCACTCCTGAATTGCTTTTCTTTCATATGTCTGACCTGTTTCCAGGGTGACTGGATCCAAAAATATCTGGCCTGTGATAGGGCAAACAAAATCCTTGGGTGGTCTTGATTTAACAGTATTCTTCTCTGATTGTAGTGATAAACTACTGCTACTATTTCCCTCATGGCTCTCACAAAGGAAACTGCAGGTACAAAGATATATAATGGTGATTAACCGGAATGATTTTAAATGTCAGGAAGCCAAATTCAACCACAAAACCATTATAGAATATAAGGCGAAGAATGGCTATTACTTGTCATTGAATGAGAGAATATTATCTTTCTCATGATTCATAATCTTTTCTGAGTAATGGATTTTCCTTTGACTGTTCTTCGCGCCCTATAATACATAGAACTATTACATGAATGAACTTGGGAAACAAGAGTCAAATCCAGCTGCAATGAAAAAAAGGTTACCAGTATTAATGACAAGTGGGATGAATTATTTTTATTTTGAAACATACCATTATTTCGTTATCAGAATCTTCTGAGCTGATGTTGTGATCAGTACTCGTGTGTGGAGATATTGGCGAAGAGTTGGAAATGCTTGTGTCTGAAAAACGCCTAGACAATAAGCGCAGAGATTTGGGTTCTCCTTTAGTGTTTATCGCATGAATTGAAGATGAAGGTTTAGGAGGAGCTCTTGGAGAATCCAAAGGAGAGAAAACTGGAGGAGAATATATTTGATTTTTCTGGTTCGTTTGATGTACTTTTGGCTTAATATCCTCGCCCTTGATAGTATTGTTAATTCTAGTAGATACAATAGTTTGAGTTTTTCTATCTGGTTCAAAGCATGAATCATTGAGGTCATCATCATCTGAATCTTCATACTCTCCAATGGTACTCTCCTGTAAATGATAGACTATTTAACAGACATGCAAACAAATAATAATACCAAACATAAAACTTAGGTCAAGTTTATATGTAAATTTTGCAAGTGCACAAGTGTACTTTATCAACTAACAATAGCAAAATGTTAGTAGTCGGTCACGTCCACTCTTGGTTCACTCCTTAATTTAGGGATATATTAGAAGGGTAGTTATCGGTATGAATATTTACAAATTCTTGAAATAGTTTATACAAAAAATTACAAATGGTCATATATGAATTTACAAGTGCACATATACATTTTAACAATTAATAATAACAAAGTAACAAGTGATTGGAAAACTTAACCTAATGGATATAAACAACTTAAAGTAAGTGTTTGTCCTAATTCTCCAGTTCTATGTATTCATAGCTAGATTAGCAAAGCGAAAATAAGCGAGTCTCTATCACCTTGGCTCCCCATGAAGATGATGACATCTCTGCTTTTTGTGAATGGCTGGAAGTCATATTTCTTCTGTTTGAAACGCAGAAAAAAAAATAATGAAAACCCATATATGACACAAACATTCATAATATAAACAAGAGGCGATTGGGTAAATAATACTACCTGATAGTTTCATTTTCACCATCTTTAGCTTTTAGAACAGGAGAAAACCCAGCACTCTTAGGCAATATAGGACCAAATTTCACATAATCAGGAATGGAACAGCTCAACTCATGCAGAGGAGTCATCGGCGGCTCGGCAATCGGTAACATTGGAGCCTTCTTGCTGGAGGTTGTTGAATCAGGGCTGAGGCAATCCATATAATACTTTGCATAAAGTCTTGTGTTCTTGTCCAATGACTCTCCATAGAGCTTCTCTAGATTCTGCAGCTTCTCTACTTGATGAGGACTCATGGTATATATCAAAGACTCATTGAAGAACTGATCAAAATCAGCTGTGAAAGACAAATCTGAAGAGTCAGGTATAACTTCCATCATGAGCCTATGCCTGTCCTCTGAATACCAACCTACTATGGAGCTCATGTGTGGAAGAAACAGATCTTTCCAAAGCTCTGGCGCAAAATCAATCCTTGAGAAGAAAGGGTCAACGATGAACATCTCAAGAGCATGGCAAATTGAGTTTTGAAGATTGTTCCTCAACTTCCATAGGTAAGATAGATTAAGGTGAGCCCAAGCTGAGAGGTAGAAATTAGGAACTCCGGCAGTTTTCCTATCAGGATTCAACATGGCACAGACTTGTAACATCTTCTCAGAATAATCTAAGCGAGCAATCTTAGTTTCCATGTTATAGGTATTAATAGCTTCTTCAAGTGCTTCTATACCCCAATCAAGATTTGCTAATACTGCTTGATCAGAGTACTGAACCTCACTGTCTTTGTCAATGCTTTCATCTTCTGCTGCTAACCTCTCTGCACACTGTTCTTTGTGTTGGATCCTTCTTTCTTTGTCGATTAACCGATCTTGAATGAAACTATCTGTAGTTGTAGTCAAGAATCTAACGATGTCGTCCTGGTTCATTTTGACTTTGAAGGTTCTAGTAATCTGTGTGAAGCTATCTCAATAAATAAAGCTTCCAAACTAAAATCTACACGCTGTGCACCACATCCCCTAGAGCATGAAGTACTAATATTAGATAGGCAGATATATATATATAGATATATACACACATCGAAATGGAACAAAGTTTTTCCATCTTTTCTTTCTTTCTTTTTATGAGTATTCTAGGAACTCATGCAAGCAAAATATTGGTCACGACCAACAGAAAATTCTCACAAAACTTGGGATTCAAAAACAGAGGATTCACGTTTCATTATCGAGTCCCTCGTAAACTTTGTCTGGAACATAGTTATTATCAAGGTTTAAAATTACTGTCGGACGTCTGAAACCAGAGATTGAAGAAGAAGACCAAGTTCACACAACACAATAGCACAAAGCTTAATAACAACAAACCAGATCGATGAACATGTGTTTCATGAAACTATGATGCAGATAAAAGGTCTTGTTGATCAATGTAACATAGATTACGGAGCAACGTCTCCTGTAATAAAATTGAAGAACACAAAATATGAAACAGAGAACAGAAAAGATATTTACAAGGTTTGACAAATAAAGAAGACGCTTCAGAGACAAAGATGATGCATTCGACCTCGTCAAGCCAAGTTCATCGGTTTGAAATGTTCTGCAAAGTGCAAGAGATGGGGGGTTTGAAAACAGGAGATAGAAACAGAGTACAATGAAGCAGCTATGCCGGCCTTGGCTGTTGTACAATGACACAAGCAATCCGCGTTACCAGGCGTATAATATTGTCGAAAAGGCATAGGTGTTTTATTCCTTTTCGTGTGTTTGTTATTTATTTGGTTTAAAATTTTAAAGGAGGTCGGACGTTAAATATTCTATCTCATTTTTTTTTATATGTCTATTTTGACTCTTCTTTAAATAGGGAGGTTTTAGAGGGAAACTAAAGTTTTAAATTGTTTTGTCTTTATATTTTATTTGATATTTTAATAATAATCATGATAAAAAATATTATGATAACTTAAAATATTTTACTCTAAAATAAATTTAATATAAAAATATATTATTATAAAATTCATTATATTAAAAAATATTTTTATGAATAAAAAATATTAGAATTATAATATATGTTAGTATAATTTTAAATTAAAAAATATTATATAAACTAAAAACTTATTATTGTTATTCTTAAAATAATTAATAATATATGTTAATAATTAAAGTTATTATAAAATAAAATTTAAATATAAATGTATTTCAATAAAATAAAAAATATTATTATAATCAAAATATATTACTTAAAAATTAATTTAAATAAAAAATATTATTAAATATTTATTTTATTATAAAAATATTATTAAAAAACTAATTTGATATAAAAATATATTTATGAATAAAAATTATTATAATTAAAATATTTTCTATTATAATTTTAAACTACAATAGTATTATTTATAATAAAAATATATTATTATGATTATTATTAAAAAATTAAAATATAAATTTTTAGAAATAAAAAATTATTATGAAATGTATTTCAAAAATTATTATATTTTAATATATGATAAATTTTATTTAAATTAAAAATATATTATATTAAAATTAATTTTAATTAAAAAAATCATAAATATGTAAATATTTTAATTATAGTATGTTAATAAAATTTAAAATAATAACATATCATTATAAATGAAATTATATTTTTATGACATATAAATTAAAAATATGTTATTACAAAATAAAAAATACTATTATATTTTTAAAAAAAATTATTATAAAATTATTTAAAAATTTATAATATAATTTGTATAACGTACAAATAAAAAATATAAGCTAATACGTTAGAGTAAAATGGTAAATTGTATTATTTTTCAATCCCTCACCTCCCCACTAATCGAATTAAATAAGATAGCATTCTTTCCATTTCCATCCATCCATCCCCTTCTCCCTATCCCTTTCCCCTCTATTCAAACCAAACTGGCCCTTAATTCCTAGATGATTGGTCATCTTTTATGCCACTTAACTTTTTTATAAGATGAAAGAAGCTATATATTATTTTAATTTATAAATTAATTTTTAAAAAATAAATAATAATAAATTTTTTAAAAATAATTTATTTAAATTTTTAACATATTGAAAAAATCAAATTAGGTCTTATGAACTGAGACAATAATAAATATTTTTTTTTACATAACAAAGGCAAACCGAAATTTAAAGAGACAGTAATAAATATAGTTCATTTTGAATGATGGACTTGCCCATGTGCAAGGATTCTAGTTGACCAAAACAAACAATAGAGAATTTTATTTTGCTGCTGGGGATATGCTTCTACCTTGACGATAATAGAGAAGTGTTTATCTATTTTCCATTAAGTTTCATTTGACTAAGTAAAAAATCATTGAATGGTATCAATCATGCTAATATTAATTCTAAAGCTTGCAATTCGTGTATTTGTATTTTTCTGTGGTCAACCAATTGCTTCAACTTGTAACGGTTGGTGTTTCGAAAAATCCCAACAGATTTGTCCAAAAAGATAAATATAATGTTGGCGTGATTGAGATTTTTATTTGGAAAAATAATTTTTTTATTTCTATTTGAAAAAACATTTTACAGCTAACTATACTTTATCTCAACTTTTAATTTGGCAATATTTTTTCTTAATTAAATTGTTTAATTTTTCTTTGTTAGTACCATCAATTCCAATATAGTGTGTAACAGCTAAAGAGGATAATGGGGCAAAATGCAAATGGAGAAAAATTAAAGGATTTAATTTAAAAAGAAAAGGTACATATAATAAATTAAAGGGAAGATTCCAGAAAAATCCTAAGGAAATCTAAAAAAAATATTTCCGTGTGCTCAAATGTCAAAATCCCAATTCAGTTGTTTAATAGGAATTTAGAATTTTTTGAATCTTAAAAATTTTGAGAAATTACTTAAGTGTCTTTAAATTTTATTTTAATAAAAAAATATCTAACCCTTGCTAGTCACTGGAGCTCTGGTGTCGGTTGCAAGAGGCAACAACTGTCATCACAGCACTAGTGACCTTGTCGGCAGTCAATCATTAGAGCTTCGATGCCGGCAAAAATTGTTAATATAAATGCTTAAATTGTTAACATAGTTCACTGAAAATCTGGCAATCTCATATCTTTTGGAATCTTACTAGCAAAAGTTGTTAATATGGTTCACCAGAGCTCGGGAGATTTCATATTTCTTTTGAACTTTTCAAATAAAGTTGTTAATATAGATATTCCAATTGTTAATATGGATGTTAAAGTTGTAAATAAAGTTGATAGAAGCTCCAGCTGTCTCATATATTTACAACTTTAGTATCCACATTTATAATTTAAGTATCTATATTAACGATTTTTGTTTGTGAAGTTCAATCAAAGTATGAAAAGCTGAAGCTCCAATAAACTATATTAATAAATTGAGTATATATATCAACAATTATAGTATTTATATTAACAACTTTTGCTGGCATTAAAGCTCTAGTAACTGACCGCCGGTGTTGCAGTGACAGTCGCCACCTCTAGCACCAGACCTCTGGCGTCAGGCAGGGGTAGAGATTTTTTTATTAAAATAAAATCAAAGGGTATTTAAATAATTTTTCAAAAATTTCAAGGTTTCAAAAATTTTAGATTCTTAATAAATGACTGAAATAAAATTTTTAAATTTGAGCATACTGAATTGTTTTTTTTAGATTTTTTTAATATTTTTATTAGATTTTCTATAAATTAAAAATTCAATAAGCTCTAACATAGTTTCCTTTTTATTTTAGCAATTGGCAATTTAGCACAAGTGGCATCTCAGCCAAAAAAATCTATGACCTCGAGTCCTCTAGGACACAATTTACTAACGTCTAGAACTCTCGTGGCAAAAATCTAATCTCACCGTATATTGCTCATGGATTTACCCTTCTATATAAGCACCCCGATCTCTAAACTATTTCCTTCACTGTCTGAGTGTGGAGTGGTGCTCGTACCGAAACCCGGCAAGTCACATTCTTCTGATCAGCGATCATACTATCCGCAATGCCGAATCCTCGAGTTTTCTTTGACATTTCAATTGGTGGAGCACTGGCTGGGCGGATCGTGATGGAACTGTTCGCAGACACGACGCCTCGTACGGCGGAGAATATCCGGGCACTATGCACGGGAGAGAAGGATTCGGGCGGAGCGGGAAGCCGCTGCACTATAAGGGTTCGAGTTTCCACCTCGTAATCCCGGGATTCATGTGACAGGGCGGTGATTTTGTTAGAAATAATAAGTAAGTGTGTCATAAGGAATAAATTTTACATTATTTGGGATTTTGAGAATCTAGATAATGAGTAATCTTGAACTATTAAATAAGCTAAGAGGAGGAGTGAACTTGCACAGTGTTGAGCCACAT